>MU185409.1:44544-76239 GCA_016904865.1 Pissodes strobi | reverse complement strand
TTATTTATTTATTTATTTATTTATTTATTTATTTATTTATTTATTTACTTATTTATATATTTATAAATAGATGCCTTAAGATACTTGACTATTTGTAACCTAAAACCAAATTTACAAATAAATACCTATATACTACCGACTAAGATGGTACCTAACAAGCGTCCACGTGAACCTAAGATACCTAAATAACTGACATGATAATTTAATACTAAATGATTATTCTAGCACGGCACTTTTTGTGTTCTTCCGCTTAAAGCAGTCCTTCCTGGTGGGGGGGTCCTGCTGTCCTAGTCCTTGTTCCTGATTTTAGTAGCATCACCTCGTGGATCATTTTGTGGATTTTCCTGAATGTCATTTCTTCTATGGTCATTGCTCCTATGTTCCTGGTTAGTTCCTGTGTCCTCGTCGTGTACCTGAAGAATTTCGTCGCTTGCTCCTGCAGTCTCTGTTCTAGCGGTCTTGTCCCGGATTCTCTGTACAGTGTCCTTGTAGTCTTGAAATCTTCCCATCTGTAGTTCATGATTGTGCGTAGCATCTTGCGTTCCAGCGTGTGTAACTTCTCCTTGTGGGTCTTCGCTGCGGAGCTCCAAACTGGTGCTGCGTAAATGATGATTGGCCAGACGTATGTGTTGTACAGTCTGATCTCGATGTCCTTGTCCAATCTTGACTGCGGCGAGATGTATGGGAAGATTGTGCTGGCTGCTATTCCTGCTTTTCTTCTAGTTCCTTGTATGTGGTCCTTGAATGTCAGCTTCTTGTCCAGTGTGACTCCTAGGTACTAGACGGGGTCCGTGTCCTCGATCCGTGTCCCGTTGATCGTGTGGGGTGTGCTTTCTCTTCTGTGCTTCTGGTTGAAGTTGATTAATTGCGTTTTGGGCTTGTTTGTCTTCAACTTCCACTTCTTAAAGTTCCATCTGCTGTGTGGTTGATGTGTATACTGCTACGTCGTCTGTGAAGAGTGCTATCTGGTTGTTCTGTTTCCTTGATACGTCGTTGATGTAGATGTGTTGAATAGCATCGGCGATATCACACTTCCTTGTGAGAGTCCCTGCCTAATTATCCTTGTCCTTGATTCTGTCCTGCTGGTCAGTGTTGTTGTTATCCTGTCTTTTAGGTAGCTCATGACGGTCTTCATGATTGCCGGCGCGATTCCTGCACCGTGCATCTTGGAGGCCACAGCTTCTCTCCATACTGTGTCGTATGCTTTCTCTAGGTCTAGGAGTGCCGCTGTTGTCGTCTTCTTGGTATTGTTTGCTGTCATTGCGTGGTCCACTATCTTGGTAAGTTGCATGGCTGTCGATTTCCCTTGCTGGAGTTCGAATTGTTCTGGGATGATGATTCCTAGAGTTTGGAGCTCCGCGTTGATCCTCTTGCTGAGCACTCTTTCGTATACTTTTCCTAAGGTTATATCGGCCTGTACGACGCTGTTTGTGTCCTGTCCTTTCCTGGTTTAGGAATGACGATGATCCTGGCTGTTTTCCATGCCCTCGGGAAGTAGTGTAGTCTGATGGAGGCGTTGATGATGTACGTCAGCTGGACAAGGGCTTTATTTGGCAGGAACTTAGCATCCTTCATGACTAATCCGTCCACTCCTGGTGCTTTGTATGGTCTGGCTCTCCTGATGACTGTCTTCATTTCCCGAGGGCTCGTGATTATCATGTCCGTGTCCTGTGGCGGCAACGCTTCGATTTCGTTTATTGTCCTTTGAACTCATCTTCGTGTCCTGTCATCTGATAGATTCTCTGTTAGACTGCTGATGTTGGCGAAGTATTCCATGAATGCCTCCGCCTTCTCTGCCTTGTCTGTGACTATGCTTTCCACGTCGCCACTCGTCATTTTGATCGGTGGGACTGTCCATGGGGTCTTGCTACTCTGCATTCTGTTGATGTGCTCACGGCTAGCGGATATGATTTTATTGCTCCAGGCCTCATTGTGGTATGAATTCAGCATGGCTCGGGTTCGTTTGGGTTAGTTTGGGTGGCATTCCTCCAGGTAGGCTCTCTTGTCGTTCGGGTCACGTGAGCGTTGATATGCCCTGCGAAGTTGGTTTCTTTTCGCCATCTGAGCTTGGATGTGTTGCGGCGGCGACGCTTATTGTCCTGGTGATGACTTCTATGGCTTCCTCTAACTTTGCAGGGGTGCCCAGGTCGCGATTTATCCTTAGGTCCGCGTTGTTTTCTGTCCTGCAGTTTGTCCAGTTGGCGTTCCTGTAGTTATACGTGACTCTAGATGCTGCGAGGGCTGGCTGATGTATGGTCGCGAACATTACTGGCAGGTGATCAGACTCATGATCGTCGTTGTGGCGAAAATGCCCCGGGCTATTTCTATGCCTAGTGTGGCGTCAGATACATGGTACCGCGCGATCCTTGTCCTTCTGTCCGGGATTATTAGGTTGGTGTCGGTCCTGTCGATCCAGTTCCTGAGTCGCGTTCCTGTTCTGTTGTCCGTGCTGTTGTTTCACGAGGTGTGCTTGGCATTTAGGTCTCCTACGAGCAGCGTCTTCGGATGGTTGAGTTGTTTTTCAAGTTCGTTCTCGTCTAGGGCTTGATTCGGCTTGTTGTATGCTGAGATGATATTCAGGTGGTTCGTTGTTATCGCCACTGTCTCTATAGTGATTGTGTCTGTTGCCTGCTCCTAAAATTGAATGCTTCCCTTCACGTATAGTGCCACCCCTCCATATGGCTCCTGGTTTGGCCTGTTCTTGTATACGTAACGTACGCTTGTTCTTGTTGTTAACCGCTCATCGCTTGACTATATTGGACTCCATCTCTTCTTAGGCTTGGTCTTGTGATCACTCGTTGTTGCTGCCTTTGTGCTGTCTTCTCTTGATATGCCCTGAGTGTTTTGCAGCCTCTGAAGTTCGCCGCGTGCTCCTCGTTGCAGTTGGGGCACTTTAGGGGTACTTGGTCCTCGTTCCGTCCTCTGCTCCTGATGCGGTCTGTGATTATCCGCGCATTTCACACACTTGGGCTTCTAGTGGCACTTTATTGATCCGTTGCCGAATCCCTGGCACCTATAGCATTGAGAGTAGCTCACAGTCTTGAAGAACGTCTCCCACTTGATGACTGAATTTTCGACTTGCTTCGTCCTCTTGATGTTGCCTATGTTGGCTTCCTTCTTGGCGGTGACGAGGTAGGAATGACTTTCTCCGCGTCTCGACTTCATAGGCACGCAGTTGATAATGTCCTCATGTTCGCTCTTCAGCATCTTGGCAATCTCTTCTGTATTCAGTCTGGGTGGTCCCTCGAAGACAACCTTCTTGATCCTTTCTCCCCTTAGTTTGTAATTGTAAAACTCGATTGAATCGTCCAGTTCCAGATGCGCGATCAGTAGTAAGTGGTAATTCTCGTTCTCCGTGAATACTTTTAGGTCTCTGGGAGTGGACTTCATGAAGAAGTCTCCCTTGATAATTTTTCTGATTTCCTTCCTGCACTCTTCGTTGATTTTTGAGGTGATCACTATCGGTGGTGGTCTTGCGGCTGGCTTGGCCGGCTATGGTGCGGTTGTCGCTCCATTTCTTTTTGCGACCTCGGTTGCTAGTACTCCGAACCCAGTCTGAACATTCTGGTGATTTATTCATCTTCATCCCTAGGAGTTCGAATCGGCCTCTTCTCAGACGGGGCCATGGGGCCAGCAGCTCCCTATGCTCGACGCGCGTAGGTATCACACTCTCTCCTGAAAGAGAAGGCTGAAAATACATGAAAATATTAGTAAATGGAAACACAAAACTAACCTGAATGTTACATCATGCGTGGTACGCAAAATCTAGACAATTGACAAAACATTTGCGGATCGTTTGGTTTCGCTTCCGCTTGATCGCCGCTGTTAGGCCGCGTCTCGCTTGGCTTGGCGCCGCGTCGCTTCTGTTGTGGCTTGTTGTCACTTTGTCGATGGAAATCGCTTGTTAAATCGCAGTCCTTGGAATTTAGGCTTTGCTTTGTTTCGAAACTTGCTTGGCGCACGTGGCTGAACTTGGCTTCGCTTCGCTTCTTGGGATTTGCAAATCTTCTGTTACAACACCGGTCCGCACGGCCCGGCTGCTCGAGAAAATCGCATCGATCCAATTGAAAATGCCGATTTGGTGTTTTTTTTATTTTTTGTTTGTAAAATTTATGTTAAGTTTACGTGCATAGCCGCAAGCCAATTTCAAGAAATCCATCTCAGATTCATAAACTTCATGACCTGTGAACAAAAAAGTTTTTGAACAATTTTCGGTACAAGTTAGGGAAATACAAGAATTTCAATGGTAAATTCCAAAAAATTTCCAAAAATTTCAGCATTTCGCCAATTTTACAAGTATGAATAGATAGGTACCCCTTTGATGCATTATGTAGGACATAATTCATAAAGTGATAAGCAGTCATCTCTGCCATAGAGATAGGAAAAAAATAGTGTGATTATGGACCAAAACGGGATAATATTTTAATCTTATGCAAATTCGCTGGTACGAATGGTAAAACCCACTCTTGTCAGAGAAAGATAGACGAACTTGACTCGAATGACATGGAAAAAACGAATATAAAAGATGCTTGGTTTGAATTATGGATGTTCTAGGCGATTTACTTCTCTACTTTCGTTACCGTTCGCCATATCATTCATTTTGTAACTCAACACGTTCATCAGCTTTTTCTCCAGGTACATGCTCTGCATTTTTGCTGCAAATTCGCTGACAAGAATGGTAGAGCAACACACTCTTGTCATAGAAAGATAGACGAGCTCAACGCGGATGACGTGGAAGAGACGAATATAAAAGATGGTTATCCCATGGTTGGTTTGAATTGGTATCAAAAATTACGCTCGCCTTAGAGAAGGAGATCTCCATTTTCGTTACTGTTCACCATATCACACATTTTGTAACTCTCATTGTATGGCAACATTTCCTAAACCCATTTAGCAAACTTACCAATAGTTGCGAACGGCAGCCAGTAATACAGTGGAGAGCTACGTTCGTGGATAATTCGGTACACTTTAATAGTTATTAGACGCCACCTAGTTAACTGAGAGTCAACTAGAAAATAAATTCAATGCTATTAAATACTGAAAAGAAATTTTTGGAAAAGCTTTCCTGCATTTAATAACAATGTAAATTTGTCCTAGTTGAGTCTCATTTAACTAGGTAGCCCCTAATAACTATTAAAGTTTACCGAATAATCCACGAACCTAGCTCTCCACTGTCGTTCGCATCTATTGATAAGTTTGCTAAATGGGTTAAGGAAATGTTACCATAGGGAAGTGGCGCCCAACGTGGGGCCCCACTTCTCTATGGCAATATTTCCTAAACCTATTTAGCAAACTTACCAATAGATACGAACGGCAGCAAGTAGTACAGTGGAGAGCTAAGTTCGTGGATCTCTCAGTACCCTTTAATAAAGTTATTAGGCGCCACCTAGTTAACTGAGACTCAACTAGGAAAAATCTACAATGTTATTAAATCCTGAAAAGTAATTTTCGGAGGAGCTTTTCATTAAGACATAATATTTCCTCAAAATAAATACTTAATTCTTTCCCCACTATGGATGATATTCCTTGATAAAAAATAATTAGACAGTACAAGTTACACCACAGTTATAAACAATAAGGCAATAAAGAAAGAAGGGCTTACATAATATTGACTATTATAGCCAATCGTGTAAGATACAAACTGTTAGGCAAATATCATGCGTATCAATTATTAGGTTACTAAAACGATGAGTTGGTAAATGCGTTATTTACCAACTCATCATTTTAGTAACCTGTTAATTGAAAGGATATAAAATAAGATGTGTAACTAATCACTCAAACTGTAGAAAATCTAAATTTGCCAAGACAGCCTTACAAATAGGGAAAGATATTACTTACAAATCATGAAGTAGGTATTTCTAATCTTAAAATATTCCTCAATTAATAACGGTATTAGTATATTTACGGTCCGCGCATATCCAAAGTACTTCAAATCATAACCTGACCTTTCCAAACATTGGTACACAACATACAGCCGATGATAAGCAACAAGGGCATAACACGCAAGGGGTGGTTCTAACCCAAAACACGCAAAAATTGAAATCACAATTAGGCGGAGCGATGCGTGTGTGCTAGAGCGGTACCCGTGAAGAGGAGCTTATAAAACAATCTATAGGGTTATATGGCCCTTTTCTTCCTAGTATTGGCCAGTGGAACAAAGCAAATAGTGTTTATTATGGAAAGATTTCTTCAAAATAAATAAGAGTCAATTCCAAGCATCTGCCATATGAGAGCAACAGCAACATAGATTCTTCACGTGGAGGTAGGATTCCAATAAATCAACAAAAACTTTTATAGGTAGCCTCTCATGGTACTGCTTAGGGTCGAGATACATTAACGTAACAAAAATATATAAAATAATGACCCTTATTATTTCAACCAGTCCGTGAGGCACCTCGAGCAGGCTTCACAAAAGGCGTGAAAGAGAAACCCGAATCTCTCACGGAACGAATTTCAACACCTTCACTTCGAAACATTGTTGCCAACTCAACTTAGTTGAAATAACGAACCCAACCGCATGGTGGAGCACCTAACGTCATAGCTCGATTAATCGAACTTCTGCTCTAAATCATATTTGCCAAGCAGCAGCTAAATATGCCTTAAAAATCTGCAAGGAACCGTTACGTGGGAACGTCGATTCGATTGAACCTGTCTAACCCTCAAAAACATATGTGCTTGACACTCAATAAACGAAAACATGAAATCTCCTCGAAAGACGAAGAAAACAAAAATAAATAATATACCGAAACACAATTAGATAAATGAATTACGATATACATTAGATGGACTCTTATGTTCTCCAAATTGTTTGAGGTAGGTATTGCAACGAATTGGCTTGAAATAATAAACAAACTGAATGTTACATTTGTGTTGAACAAATTGTTAAGGTTTTATTAACTTTAAGACCAAAGAAAAGCTTGTGAGCATTTTCCTGAATGGTTAAAGCAGAGCTCAAATAGTAAAATCTATGAAGACAATAGCTAGCAAATTGAATTGCATAACCAGGACCTTTGGAAGATGCTTTCGAAACCTAGTCGAACACTCTGGAAGGGACAAAAATTAGAAATTATGTTTGCAAATAAAAATAAATATGAAGTAAGCAAAGCTGTAGAATTTGTTTATGCCAAAATTTGAAAATGCTACAGTTGCACATTCACCAGCTTTCTCTTCAGGTACAATGCACCTAAAGAAGTTTCACTTTAAAGTACAAAATAATTACGTTATTACAATTTAAGAAATATTATATATAGAAATAAGTATTGTAAGCTAACATTACAACACAAAAGATAATATTCAAACAAGCCACATAAAATGTTGTTCTAAAGCAATTGGTTCTCACATTTAATACATTTTTTTGACCTAAACACAGAGAATGCGACGACAAGAAAATTACTTGAGACGAAAGGTTTAATTTGGCAGCAGTTTCTGTAAAATTCTTCATTGATTTAAAGGACTGGTTTGGTCTGCTATCGATCAGCTGATTTTTCCATTTCAGTTGAATAAAAATGTAGCGTCCGCCACTGGTTTTTCTTATCATATGGAAAAGTCAAGAAAATCGACTAAATTATAAACGAAGTATTACTGACCATTTCAAAATTAGTTTGAAATTAACTTGACCTACAGATTATTTCAGGACGTGATTTCTTAATAAACTCTAAGTTAAGTAATACAGTAGAGATAATATATGTCGTAATATCAATCGCTTTCGCGATACAAAGCGTGACATAAAAATGTAGAAAATGGCCTATGAACGTCACAACATATGATGAAATAAAATACGAATAACATGCTTTAATTTGATTTAATTATTGTAGTTTTAGCATGCCATGTTGAAATCGGCTAGCTGCTTCAAAAAGTGGACGAAACAGAGCCTCTACAGTTATGAAATATAGTCTCCATCATCAAGAGTTAGACTGGATGGGAGAGATTCTCCCTAAATCCCAGGAAAACCATTCTTGTCCCGTTTACAAAAAAAAGGAAGCCAGAAATGAGAGTGCCCATCCTACACGAAACACAGTTAGCTTTTTCCACCGAGGTAAAATATTTAGGGGGCACGCTGTACCGTAAACTTATCTGGACATGCCGCAAAATAGTTAACAAGACATGGGGCCAACCGAAAATGGTACATTGGATCTATCAAACAATAATAAAGCCGACGGTCACCTATGCCTCGCTGGTATGGTGGCCAAAAACCCAGCAGGTCACCGCTCGGGCCAAACTTAATAACGTGCAAAGGCTGATATGCCTGGGAATAACAGGGGCAATGTCAACGTACCCTATCGCAGCCATAGAGGTAATGCCGAACATGCCTCCTCTTCATCTCAGTGTTAATCTGGAAAGTGCCAGCAAACCAAGTGACCAAATGACGGTCATGTTGGACCTAGATGTCTCATTCGCCGTGATTATTGATGACCGCCAATCATAGGAGAGTAAAAAACTACCTCAGGCCGACAAAGCATCGCTGTGGTACACATATGGCTCAAAACTAGCGAAAGGTGCATTTCAGGTCCAAACTGTATGCAAATATAGGACCCTCTTCCGAGCGGAAGTGCTTGCCATAAATATATGTGCAGAAGAGTGCCTCACACAAGGACTTCACAGAAAGCACATCTACATATTTTCAGATAGACAGGCGACTCTAAAAGCGCTAAAAGCTTTTAAGTGCATGCCAAAGCTAGTCTGTGAATGTAAGCAAACCCTAAAACAATTACCAACACGCAACCAGGTAACTTTAATGTCGGTTCCTGGCCATAGAGGCATAGAGGGTAACGAAAAAGCAGACTGCCTTGCTAAAGAACGAGCTGGAACACTGTATTATGGTAGACTAAACAAATGGGAAAAATATCAACTGTCACCCTATTGAGGAAACACTCCATGACTAAGACAGGCGAAAAGGTTTAACACCATCTTTGCGAAAAGAGCAGAACAGCGCTTAGACACACAGAGCAGATATTAAAACTGTCGCCGGACCGCTCACTGGACAGTGCCCGGTAAAATACCATCTAAAGGTAATAGGCAAAGCAGTAGTGCAGATTTTGCAATAATGGAACTGAAACCGCAGAACATTTACTCGGCCAATGCCCAACCCAACTCTGCAAAACGCTCAAATACCTTGGAGGAGTACAGCTATTACCTGAAGAAGTGAGTCAACTACGCTTCGTTTGGAAGAAGCCTACGTCTCTTGGACACAAATTAAGTTGTAGAGTCGTGCACAAAATATCAGAAAAGGTAACAGTTCCGGGCGGCTGAAACTAGCCAAAACGACTCCCTAGCAATCCACAATCTTCAATGGTGAAAGGAAAGTGAAAAGGAAAGGAAAGAAAATAATAGAAAAAATTAAAATGTCTTCGCTGTCCTGCTCCCAATGCCATAGTATCTGTTTAAGCTAGGCCCAGGATAATGAACTTTTCGGAGTTCTTGTGACATTTGCTGTAAAGTGATTTGCAAAAAATGCTCGTAACGACAACAACCGAAGCTCACGCAAACACGGTCAGAGATCGAGTTATTTTATTCTTGTGCTCGCACTGCAAACTTCCCCGAAAAGATGTACCTAATTATGAAAAACTTATAACTGCTTTTGATAGTCTTAAAGCGCAGACTGCTAAGAAGGATACCAGCATTCATTATTTAAACCAACAGATTTATGATCTAACTGAAGAAATGCAAGAAGAAATCAAGCAGTTGGAGAAGGCCAACCGCGATAAGGATAATTTTATCAAGATACTTCAAAGAAGAACGCAAGACTACGAAGATAGCGTCCTCAACTGTGAACTGAACCTTGCAGCAACCATTAAGACTCTGGAAGCAGATAAGTTGACACTTAATAAGAAAGTCGTGTCCTTGATGGCCAAAAACAAAAAACTTCAGGAGGAATTGGATTCATTACGTGATGGGGCTGTAAAGTTTAACAAAAGAACTTGTTGAATAAGAATACGATAAACCAAATGAAAATATCCATTGAAACCCTCACAGAAGAAAACACTGTATATGTAAAGGATTTTAAAAAAGCTCATCTAGACCTGTTTACTATAAAAGAGTCTAGAACGCTTGCAAAGGCAAATATTTCATCACGTCCAAATGCATCTGCACCTGTACAATGCAGCCCGAAGACACTTGCTACCAATCATGCCTCTACCAAAAATGAAGATAAGCCAAAGAGCAATAAAGTCATTATTTTGACTGATGATTTCGCAAAAACCTTTTATCACTACTTAGCACAAGTACTCACAAAGTTTGATATCCAGACATTTGATAAGTAAACCCTTTTCCAAATTTAGTGACCTAGTTCAAACATGTGATTGTTATATGTCATATCTGTCAGTTAACGATTATGTTATAGTTTTAGCGGGCTTAAATGAAAGACATCTTATATAACTCTCTTAGCAAATAAGTGTTTTATATACAAATTTGATTGTCCGCAGTCTTCCTTTTCTATAAAATACTCCATTCAACAAAAAACCTATTTGCTGTTAACATGCTGTCAATTAATATTGACTTTTCAGATCTGTTTCATCAATTTTCATACAAAGACTTCACACATTCAAAACCCTACCTTAATAAGAAAGGGTTGACTAAACTGGCAAAGTTGGTGAAAAATAGTGTTGCTAATTTTAATTCATTTAGACTTACTAACCTAATTTATGCTAAATCTAGTTCCCTCCAATGTGACTGTATTCGAATCTAATGAGGATTCATCTAATATTGGCACACCAATATATCAATCCGAGGATCAATCTTTTTTCAATAAAACCTGTGATGAAAATTACTTAAATAAAAACTACTTAAATATGAATTATGTGTCACTGTTACTTCTAAATGTCCAGTGTTTACGTAATAAAGTAGATGAATTTGAAATTTTTATTGAATGAAGGCAGTCGGGTCATGGGGGCACCATGATTTTGGTAAAAAAATCTACTGTAGAGAGTATTACAGTGACTAAGGTGGGAAAGTTTGACAAACATATCATTGAGGGTAAATTTGAATTATCTGTGATATATGTTAATGATTTTAACCTTTATGTTATATGTTTTTATCGCGCGCCTGGTAATGGTAGTGGGGAGTTCCTTGGTTCTCTTGAGTTATTGCTGGCTATGTTTCCAATTGGAGCAAAAGCAATAGTTTGTGTGACTTTAATATTGATTTCCTGACTGAGTCGAAAGAGTCTCAGTGCCTAAAAAATCTACTTGACTTTTTTAATTTGCAAATGCTTATTGACGTAAATGCGTTTAACCAATATTATTGTTCTATGGCTAAGAAAATAACAAGTAACCTTAAAACCCCTTTTCTTGTGCTTGGAATATTTCTATTCAAAACCCATTTTTCCTCTCACATACTGAGCCAGATAAGATCAAGAAATTTTTACATGAAGTTAAAAATAAAAGAAGTGCTGGGATCAGAATTTTGGGGAGTTTACCAAACCAGTCACTCTCCTCCCTGGCATACGCCATAAATAATACTTTTGAAACTGCAACTTTCCCGAATAGTCTCAAGATTTCTGTGATAACACCATTATTCAAAGGGGGTGAATTGATTGATCCAGCCAACTATAGACCCATATCTCTGTTACCATGTCTATCCAAAATTATTGAGATATTAGTTAAAAAGCGAATGATGTTTTTTTTTAAGGAAGTAAAGAAGCTTTTCTTGAGCCTGAATATCGGATACTTTAACACCGCGGCGTTTTGTCACTTCTCGAAAGCGTTTGATTGCGTTAATCATGAAATACTGCTCGGCAAACTCTTTAACTATATCTTCAGGGAGCTTACCCTGGAATGGTTTAGATCTCTCTTATTAGATAGGAAGTAGATCGTTAAATCCGTCCGTAGGAATTGTGTCCGATGTATGCTCAATTGAACATGGAATTCCACAGGGTTCTGTATTCGACCCTATTTTCTTCCTATTGTACATCAATGACTTGACTTCTCTGAACATTAGAGGACATTTTACAGTCTTTGCTTATGGTCGGATTGCGCTCAGCAATCACTGATGAAAAGTGTGTCTGAAGACTTAATGAAGGTTAAACAATGGTGCGACGCTAACCTTCTATGCTTAAATGTTGATAAGACTAAATTATTGAGCTTCAAATATTTAGAAATTAGCAGCTGTAATAGGTTCCTTGAAGTGGTCATTGATGATAAATTAAAGTTCCACGAACACATTTCAATCTTGAGACGGAAAGTAGCTAATGGGTGTTACGCTGTCAGGGTTGTGGCAAAAGAGCTGGGTTTGAAGGCTTCCAGAAATGTTTATTATTCCCTTGTAGAGAGTCATATGAGGCATGGAATTGCATTTTGGAGCTCCTGCAGTCGGTACTTTTTAAACTATGTTTTTGTCCTTCTAAAAAGAGCTATTAGGTATGTTGATCGCATAGGCCCAAGAGAAACATGTAGGCCTTTATTCAGGGACTTGAAGATATTGACATTGTACTGTCTATTTATAGTGGAAACTTGCTGTCTAATGTATAAAAAAATTAAGTTGCATCTGGCCAATTTTGGCTCTGAAAGACCCCATAAAACCCGACAAAATAGTAATATCCCAATGCCCATTCCTTGAAGCGAATTAACCAGGAACTTCCTAATTAGGCATTAAAATATTTAGCCATCTACCAGATCATATAAAAACTGCAAGAACTCTTATAAGTTTTAAGAGATCAATGGGATCACTCCTAAAAAGTAGGACATTTTATAGCTTGGAAGAGTACTTTGCAGATGGCTGGAAGTAAACTCTGTCGCTTTTTTTTGTCTGTTTTATTTTATTTATTATATACAGTTTAGGTGTCCGTTAGAACGAGAGCTGAGGAAATGCAACTCTCCATGGACCCCTTAACAACCCGCAATGGCCAGCGTGTTAGGGTAAACGGCCAAAAACCCCGTTTATGATACGATATGAGTACAGAATACTAGGCTCTCAGTCTCCGGCGACCCGTGTCTCCCCAATCAAGGTAGCGATAGGACGAGAGCACGGGTGGAGGGTGCTAAGAATCCCCGGAATGGATCGGGCTACCACAGGAAACGAACGCTGCAATGTATCACTTACAATGTTAGAACCCTATTGACAACATATAAACTTCAGGAATTAGAGGAAGAGCTCAAGTTCTTAAGGTGAGACATACTAGGAATCAGTGAGCATAAACGAAAATAAGAGAACTGATACTTCAATCAGGTCATCTACTATATTATGTGGTACAGACAATATAAACCAAGGTGGAGTGGGCTTCCTAATACACAAATCACATGTGCGCGATGTCTTACAGATCCAAAGCGTAAGTCCCAGAGTAGCATACCTTACACTTAGATTAAACAGTAGGTATACTTTGAAAATTATACAAACCTATGCCTCCACCTCGACGCAAAAGGACGAAGATATTAAAAGCTTCTACGACGACATCAACACAGCTTTGCGACAGACACCTTCCCATTGCACTTTGATTATGGGAGATTTTAACGCCAAATTAGGCCACAAACAAGACGACAGTGAAACATCACTGGAAAGTCATGGGTCTGGGACAAGAAATGATAGAGGACAAGTAGTATTGCTTGACTTCCTACAACAAAACAACTTATATGCAATGAACAGCTTTTTCAAAAAGGCCCTCCAGAGAAAATAGACTTGGGCTAGCCCAGACGGAATTACAAAAAATCAAATCGATCTGATAATTTCAAACATGAAAAACATAGTGCAAGACGTAACTGTTCTTAACAAATTTTCTATCGGAAGTGACCACAGAGCCGTCAGAGCAAAAATAGTCATAAATACAAGAAAGGAGAGGTCAAAACTAATAAGAAAAACAGCTTCTAGAAAATCATTAACAACACAAAGCGCAGACCAATACGCACAACTCCTTAATTCTCGTCTATCACCAATGCTGACAAATGAAGAGGATATAGACATTTAGGAGACAAACAAACACATAATAACAGCAATGAAAGAAGCGGAAAACAAGTGCAAGCAATCGCTTGGAGTTGAAAAGGAGGAGAAGTTGAGTGATACTACTAAGAAGTTGATGGAAAAAAGAAGAAATCTAACAGGCAAACATCAAAACAATGCCATTCAGCTAAGAGAAATCAACAAAGAAATATTAAAGGCTATCCGAAGAGATGTAAGGCTTCACAAAACAGAGGAAATAACTAGAGTGATAGAGGAAAACAGGGGAATGAAAGTGCGTAGGAAAAAATTGTCTGAGGGTAAGAAACAATTAAGTAAGATAATTGATAACAAGAATGGACAAACCACCACAAATAAGCGAGACATGCTGCTAATCGTGAGAAACTTCTATGCGGAACTCTATAAGAAAACTACAACAACAGAAATCGGCGTAGGCATTCCCGTGATACAAAACCAGGCGTCAGAAGACATCCCAGAAATCACTCAAGACGAAATAAACAACTGCTTAAAAGACATGAAAAACAATAAATCACCAGGAGATGACGAAATTAGCACCGAAAATATAAAACTAGGAGGATCAGCACTCCTAAAAATACTGTGTAAGCTATACAACGCTTGTTTAAGAAACTCCATAACACCTGATCAATGGAATAAGTCCATCATAATATTTTTACACAAGAAAGGAGATATAGCAGATATATAAGCTGTTTATGAGAATAATCACCAAAAGGCTGACAGCTAAACTCGATCTTTACCAACCTATTCAGCAGGCAGGATTTCGTAAGGGCTATGGCATAAATGATCATCTTCATACATTAAAATCCTCATTGAAAAATGCATAGAGTATAATAAACCGTTAGTTCTCATTTCTGTAGACTATGAAAAAGCTTTTGACACGATAGACCACCATAATATGCTTAGTGCCCTCGCTGATTGCAGAATCGACCATCGCTACATCGACATCATTAAGCAATTATACAAGAACGCAAAAGCTTCCAAATAGAGAGAGATGTGCGGCAAGGGGATGTCATCTCCCCCAAATTATTTACCAACCTTTTAGAGTACATGTTCAAACGCACACACATCGAGAATCTCGGCATCAACATTAATGGTGAAAAACTTAGTCACCTTCGCTTCGCCGATGATCTGATATTAATTACAAATGATCTCAAAGAAGCGCAAGAAATGATGAGCGAGCTAAGCCTAGCATCCAGACGGGTTGGGCTGAAAATCAATATAGGCAAAACAAAGTCCATGGCAAATCTAGTTGCCAGTGAAAACCTAACAGTGAACAACTTAAACATTGAGCAAGTATACTCCTACAAATACTTAGGCCACGAGATTCGATTGGGAAGGGATAATCAAACCTGCGAAATTGGCAGAAGGATAGGTCTTACATGGGCAGCCTTTGGAAGATTGAGCTACATCTTAAGATCTGATATTCCCATGTGTCTTAAGAAGAAAGTCTTCGACCAATGTATTTTATCAGTACTAACTTACGGAGCCGAAACACTGACTCTTACAAAGAACACCGCGAACAAAATAAGAGTAGCGCAAAGAAGCATGGAAAGAATAATGTTAGGCTTATCCCTGAGAGATAGAGTTCCAAACACAGAGGTGAGAAGGAGAAGTGGAGTAACAGATGCCATCACAAGAATATCGACTTTAAAATGGGACTGGGCGGGTCACTAGCCAGAATAAACGATGGCAGATGGACTAGAAAAATAACTGAATGGAGACCGCGAGACCACGCTTTCCGCAGTAGAGGCAGACCGCCCACTCGTTGGTCAGATGATCTGAAGCGCATCCAAACAACTGGTTAAATGGCAGCACAGGATAGAGGGAGATGGAAATCTTTACGGGAGGCTTATGTCCAGCAGTGGACGAACATATAGCTGTGTGATAATGATGATGATGAGGTGTCCGTTTAATTGATGAATTTGTGCATGCATATTACTTATTTCAAACAAAATTTTCTTTTTTTTTAATTATTTTTGTGCTTTTCCAAGCTTTAACCTTTAACCTTTTGTTTTTAACTTTTATTTTTAACTTCTTAATTTTAACTTTTATTTGTAACATTTTATTTTCTACATTAATTACATACTTATCTAATTTAATAAGCTTTGTCTTCAAATACTATGTATTTATGATAATAAAGCATGTCTGCAGTGGCGGATTTACCCTAAGGCCTGGTAGGCCCGGGCCTAAGGCGGCCAGATTTAGAGGCGGCCCCAATCGTGTCAAAAATAGTATATTACGAACCTAGGCCAGTAAAGTAAAAAATGTCATCACATGTAATACATTTTTTCCCTAAATTTCTAAATCTATTTAGATAAAAGTTGGCAATAAAGTAATTTCATTACGTAGTCTATATGGTGGATGCTGAGAAAGGGGCGGCTGATACCTTAAGGCCTAGGGCGACCAAGACTGCAAATCCGCCACTGCATGTCTGAATCTGAATCTGATCTATGTAATTGAGTCTAGGCACCAAAGATAATAACAACAAGTAAATATAAAACAGTTATCAAGAGTCAACTTGATCTATTCCTTGAAAATATTGTCGATATATATGAAAATTGACATACCTGTGATATATAATATGATGGAATAGTCCACTGAATTAGAAAATCTTGTGATTTAATTGGATAAACCAGCGCCAGCGGCAGCAACAATATTTTGCTGCCACTGGCAGCGACAGCAGAGTATCTTTTCTACCGCTGAGCTTCTTCATCAATATAAAGTAGATATTTTACTTGGTCTATTAAGTGATAGGTGTTATGCTTTTCTGGAGCTTGAAGAAAAGCTTTTTCTCATCCTTCCACACGACGGTAATTTTAATGGAAATTAGGTCGTATGATTCAATTGCTGCCACTTACTTGTACAACCCGTCCGCAACAGACTGATGGATCGCCTAACCCAAACTAAAAACAAGGGTCGAATCAGGGAAAAAGCGAGGCAGAACTTTCTTCTTTCATCTTATATACCATGTCTTTTCGACCTAATATCTCAGTGACTTGTATACTTTAACCACAGAAGTTGCAAACTTTGCTTAAGCTACTAGTTTCGCAAATGAACTAAAGTTTCAACTCAAACTTAATTAATCTATGGCTTGGGCAAACAAAAGCCATGCTTTGTTTCCTCATACCTTGTAGTTGGGAATAATGAATAACAGGCATAGTCACAAAACAGTGGTGTTTGAACGTGCGATAATAATTAATGAGAAGTCCTTCTATTTTGGAGCACCCTTAGAGCTTTAATATTTAGAACTAGAAAATTTTCTAAATTACCAAAGATAAAGTATTTTTTCAGAACTGTTCGGAAAAAACAAATAAATCTCGTATATTTGCCAAAAAAGAACAAATTGTCTTTTCTAGATGGTTCTTCCTGCATATGGTTCATTTATCGGATAGTATACCTTCATTATTTTTTCCGAATATAGCAACATATTTTTGTCATTCTCCTCGGTTAATTTGAAAGATACAAGTATTAAACCTAATATATTCATTCAGAATCAGTAGTGAACGGACAATCTGACTAACGATCTACATACAGGTCGATGCATTTGGAAACAAACAATTTGATATTTTTTGACAGCTTTGCGGTGCTCATTGATTTGCTACGTGGTCTCACTCTACCCGGAAGAAATATTTTTATCATTTTCGGGTCAATAAAACCATACGTTTTATTGACCCGTTGATACGTTATGATTTATCATAAATAAATTATTGGTTAAATTCCATATTATTTTGTTTCAAATAAGATAAAATTTATGCTAAGATGAACTTGAATTTAATTTGAAATTATTAGAAAGTGCAGTGACGTGCGATAAACTATTAGTGCAAGGAAGCAGTTTGAAGGTTTCCGACAAGGTTTGATCTACATCAATAATACTCAGTTTTCTAATTTCCATTGTCTTTATTAAATTTCGGCGTTCCGATTAGTATGTATCTCAAATGCCGTCCTTGGGACTGTCCCTGTCTCACTCTGCAGCTGACTTTCCAGTTTCCTTAAGAACGGATATCTACACGTTGCAGCTTTTCATGTTCTGAGAAAAGGCTCTCTTATGCACACCTCCCTGGTAACGGAGGGTAGTGGTATACCTACCCACTAAAAACTCAGCAATTTTCCGACCTGTGTTTTAACCCTTCTAGTAGTCTCTACTGCAGGCCGGATGGAGGACGGGATTGAATCCTATTAAGTCCTGGTCTTCCTATGAAGTCGCATCGCTTGTGATTACTTGATCCTGCCTCTCATGGTTTATGTGTTGTCTCTTGTGTGTTCATACAATCAGACTCCTATCTTCTGGTTCTTGGATCATCTGGATGATAGTCTATTATTTGTCTCAAGTCTTCATCGGCATGGTTCTCTGCCTTTTGGAATACGCGCCTACCCTTTTCGACTATAAGGTCTTCTAATGCAGGTCGGCATTTCTGTTGAACCAAAGTGCGCCAGCTTCCGTCCTGATTAGCATGTTCTCTGTAGTAGTTAGCAATTTAATGCTTGATTTCGCTGCGTATCCCCAGGCAGTTGAGCCCTACGTCAGTTGAGACCTGGCTATTGCCTTTATCATAACAAGCTTAGTTCGGCAGTTGCATTCGGCTATGCCTCCCAATCAGGGGATTTATCATAACCATTGCCCGCTTAGTTTTGTCTCTTGCAGCTTGGCAGTGCCCTTTCCATGTCAAGCCACGGTCCGGGTGCACTTCAAGGTACTTGATTTCGTCGCTCTAATGTATGTTGGTGTTGTTTATCCTTATGTGTGGTCTTGCAGCCTTCCTCCTCTTCTGGAGGATTGTGGCTTGCGTTTTACGTTCGTTTACCTTAATCTTTCATTTTATCATCCAGTGTGTAATTTCGTCTGTGGCCCCCCGTAGCACTCCTCGTTGTATTATTGTTGGTAAATAAAATTATATCATTGTATTGTCAGCATAAAATGATATTTGGGCGTCGTCGAATGATAGAATATCGTGTATGTATATTGAGTACAGGGGCGGTCCAAGGGCTGAGCCCTGCGATACTCCTACCTCAAATGTTCTGGGCCTGGATTTTTTATCCTTGATTTTATATGAAATCTTCTGTGTATTAGGTAGTTCCTTATATGATCTTGCTGATCCGATCAGAGTAGCCCCCTACTATCATCTTATAGTGCAGCCGCTAATGCCATACTCTGTCAAATGCTGTTTGTACGTCTAGAAGGATTGCACCTCTCGCCTTGCCGCTGTTGAAGCATTTTGTTATGTGTTCTACTGGTTTTAGCAGCAATAATTCAGATGAATGTCCTGAATCGGTACTGGAAACAAGGGATTGTGTCAAGTTCGGTTGATTCGTTATTCAATCTCTTCAAGACCACTCGTTCAGCCACCTTACTCACAGCAGCGGAGAGGAGACTGATAGATCTATAATTTACAAGATTGGTTTTATCCTCACCTGGTTTAAGTATTACTATCACCTCAGCCTCCTTCCATCTGCCAGGAAAGTGGCCAAGTCTCATCATTGCATTGAAGATGTCGGCCGTAGCTGCTATGCCTTTTCTAGGTAGCTTCTTGAGTATCATATAGGTAATCTTGTCAGCTCCTGCTGCTTTTCTTTTCTTCAGCCTTTTTATGATGTTCGTAACCTCAGCTGGTGAGGTCGGAACATAACACCTAGGCTGAACGTGTCTCTGCTCGTGGCGCATGACTCTTTCTTGGATGTCTTCATGAAGATCTTCATCCTCGTGAGGATGTTCATTTAGTCTGCCTTGGTTGTGCACAGTTTCAGCGAATAGCTCTCCCTTATCCACACCCGCGTAAACCAGCCCTCCTTCCCAGCTTAAGGGCGGGACAGGAGTCCTGGAATTGCGGAGTGCAATCTGCATCTGCCATGCTGACTGATCTAGACTCAGTTCCCTGAGTTTCTTTTGCCAAAATTCATCTCTATGCGCCTTGAGTCTCGTTTTTAGAGTACCACTATGTTGGTTCAATGTCAATCTGTCATTGCCTTGGCCAATTCTTGCATATATGCGCTTACTCTCTTATTTTCTCGAATCATGTTTAGAGCTTATAATGTCTTCGAGTGTTGGAGAGGTAGTAAAAGCCTGGATGATGTTCTCCAAGTTTTCTACTTCTAATTCTAGCTGCTGGGCATAGTTTATTTGTCTTATTTGGATGTTCTCCTTGATGGTGTTCTGGTATCTATGCCAGTCTTTCTTGTTCTCAGGATGGTCTCTAAGTCCGTGTCGAATTGCACGTTTTTTAGAAGTGCTATGTCCAGGATTTCGGGCTTTTCCACGCCCCTGAGTAGAAAAAGGGGCTGGTCCAGTCGCAGTGTATCAACACCTCTGTCTTCACAATACTGTGCCAATCTTCAACCTTTCCTGTTAGTTCTGCTACTGCTCCACCGCTGATGTTTGCAGTTAAGGTCCTCAATGATGATCTTGGTGCTTGAGCCACTTGTTAATTCATCTATGTCCTCTTCATGAAGCAGACATTGAGGCGGAAGATAAGCCGAGGTTATCTTAATATCTCCACGTCTCGTGGAGACTTTTAGGCAGACCGCCTCAATTTCTAAGTCCATTTCGTTTTCTAGATTTATATGGTCAATTTCATTGTTGACTACTAGGGCAACCCCAACTTCTGTGAGATTAACTCTGTCGTGTCGGTAGATTGTATAGCCGGGTAAACTGAAGTTTATTGATCTGGTCTCTTGCAATGCCAGGACCGCCGGATTATGTCTATGTAGAAGTTCCTGGACCTCAATTCTACGGCCTCTGAGGCCGCAGATGATCCATGACATAATTTTCATGTGAATATTAATATGGTCTCTAGACACTGTGTAAATAAATGGTCACCATCAAATTTGGCGTACGTAAATAAGATCAAGCCGTCCTTCTCTTGATATGAAAATGAGTGTAAAATGTCAAAGTGACAGTTGGATGCCGCTAAATTTAGTTTTTCAAATAGAAAAGGTAGTCGAGTGGTCCTTCGTTATCATCCTTGCATTTTGTGATTATTTGGTTCTGGTGATTTGAGAGCCAATTGAATATATATCTGTAGTCTCTTTCTTACAGTTTGATACGATACCATGATCCATTCTCACGTCTGAACCGATTACAGTCTAATAGAAAACTGCATTGGCGTCTAAGTGTACAGACGTCTTGGGGTTTGAGCACAGACTCAAATGTCATGGGCAACGAGGGGACAGATCATCTGGCACGACATGGTTCTATAATGCGTGTAATGGGACGTGAATAAGTGTATTCTACTGTAGGTATTGCTATCCTAAGAAATACAATGGATTGTCGGGCCAGGGATCTGTGGCAGCGTACTTCAGAACTGAAGTTTCTTCTGAAGGACCGAGCACCTAGTAGGGTTAGGACCTTTATATGCTTGAAGAGGATATGAGGTTTGGGGCATGGCTCCTCACAGGGCATCATCGCTTGAACTGAAATTTGAACCTGCTGCGGATTGTAGAAGTTCCGAAAGACAGATGATTCTCACCCACTCATATCCTTTCCGACTATCCAACATTGGCTAGGAGAGGCGAAGTGCATGTCGGGATCTGCGTGCTGAAGCCGAAGGACTTAAGAATGTTGCAGTTGAGGAAGCTGTGGCTTCAGTAAAATGGCCAAGCTGCTGGGCTGCATTGATACGGGAGTGGGTGCACAATGGGATCAGATAGGTGCCCTACGTAGAGAGTATTTTCCCACCCGCATTGCAAAATTCATTCGTCATTAACATTATCAGAATAAAGAAAGTACATATTATTGTAAGGAGCTTCATTTTAGATAATTGTTTTTTTTTTTAGAAAAATCTTTTAAGTAGGTATTTGCTGTTTCCATAAATTTCCAGGCAATGTCCTTAAGGGATTTAATAATGGAATTACATACTTTGGATAAAAATTATGTATTGCAAACCTTCCCTTAAACTGGGATTTATATTATGACTCATAATAGGAAGAATTATTTTTTTAGACGAGTCCTGCTCTTGACGAATGGAAAAATTGTAATCGCAATTAATTATCTCATTCGGCAGTAACCAGGCAAGCTTAGCACGATAAAGTGGTAGTATTATAAATAGCAGTTTTTTACTGTTAAAATTGTAAATCTTTTGATGACTTGCATGTTAAATATAGATTTCAGGTTATTTCATCATGCATATACAGTTAGCAGATAATTACAAGAATAATCCTTTGGCATATTAACACTCCTGATAAACTGAACGTTCTATTAGCCAAAGTTCTCGATCCCAAAGCAAACCAGCAGGCACCATACATAGAGGATCGGTAACTGGTAGACAGACTAGATAAAGCAACTAAGTAGAACATGCCTAACCTTAAGACTTGTCAGCTGATAGAGCACTGTAGAATAAACAGACACATGAAGAAGATCGGCCTGACAGATAATAGCAGTTGCAGGTTCTGTCAGGAGGAGTAGGAAACTCCAAAATACGTGAGGTGCCAGAGTTAGGCTCTCTGCAGGCTCAGGTATGCAATGCTAGGAGAGACCAAACCAGGACCTGCAAGGTACATGGAGGAGTCTGATTAGGAGGAACCGACTGGATAAGTCCTCTATATAAGCATGGTTCGGAGGTCTACAATAATCCTGCATAGGTTGCTGTGGCAGAGGCGGGTACCAGCGCCAACTCCCTTCAATTATATTCTAGTATATTCTAATCTTAAGACGTGCCTTCTCCGGAGTATTCATCGCCTAAGCCACTAGGGAACAACATATAGAGATGTAAGGCTAGTACTTAAAAAAGCTATGCAAGCATCCAGACAACAGCTGGAAACATCCCCTGAGCGAACTAGACCAGAAGGTTTGTGGAAATGGTTATAACATCGTAACATCTTGACTTAATCAGATGCATAGCGTCACGCCCTACCACCTGACAGGAAACTAGTGAATGTTAGTGCACTCTTTCCTCTCAGCGGCCAGGTATAGACAACGGAAATATTCTGATATCGCCTTTTGCCATACAAGAGATCAAAATGCATGCAACAAATTAAAAACTCACAAAGCGCCTGGTTCAGATGGAATCTCGTCCGAAGCAATAAAACTGGCGCTAATACAAATCCCAGAAATTTTACCAAAAAGCCTCAAACCATGCCCTTGGCACTAGAAACTTTCCAAAAAATCTGGAAGTATGCGTTTCTGGAATCCCCCTCAGGTAACAGTGTGCACATGGCGCACACGGTTACCTGACAGTTAAATCTTTTCAGTACCCAGTTAAAGTGAATTTAAATCTTTGATCCAATCAATATTTCAATTACTTAAGAGCCGCCCTACACAATTTCCTCAAACAAATATTATGAGACGGTTTTACAAAATCTCTACCATGCGTGGAATAAGAGAAAGCAAACAAGGTTAAAGTTAGCGGAACATTTTAAAGTTTGCTGCAATACTTATATCGTATATCTAAAACTTTCCTGAAGTTAGAGATTATTTTTCCTTCATACGGATTAGAGCAGAACTTCTAGTAAAACATTAGCTTTTAAACCGATTACGCCATTAATCTTGCCAAAGCTAACTTGAAAGTCTTTGCTTGTGCAACGGAATCAATTGGGATATATTTTTATCTATTTGTTAACAGAAGTTTTAAAATTGTGCTTTCTGATTTATAAGACTTATTATATAATAAGTGGCATTCCATGAAATAAAGTTGGTAAACGTGGCCATCGAATCCTGAAACTGAAGGTAAACCATTGCATCCTTCTTTTGTTGTTCTTATTTTCTTATTGAGTATTGAAAATTTGGTTTTCTTATGGGCTAATACATATTAATTGAAGGCATCGTTTAACAAATGGAACTGGGCTTCGAAATATTTCAATAGTATCCGCATTACTATGCAATGCATTTTTTCTTCTCCTTATCTTTAACACTCCAAAAGTTAAAGATTAGTAGAAACAGTATACACTCTCCTTTCATCCATCAGAAAGTTTCGATACGGCATATGTGATATTTATCATAAAATATTTGCACTTATTTCTTTTTCTTCTTCTTCTTCTTACATTTGAGCAGAAGATCTTCAACAATGCTCATGAACAGCTTTGATACCCACATTTTGGAGGGCATCAAGGTAGTCCAGTAGATTTGTTGGAGTCTCCTTCTTTAGTAATCATTGATGATTGGTCATCTCTTTCACATGGTCACTTCAATATCTTCTTTCATATTTTTTCTTATAGTCGGTATTCATCAATCTAAGTAGTCACATCTCAATAGTTCTAAAATGGCACATTATCATGATATTTCTGACACATATCTTGTATTATCCCACATTGCTCTTAGTATCAAACGTTTATATTTCTCCGTATTATATTCTGATATCTCAGCAGCTTTCCCTACATCAGCTCTTACATAATTTTTGAAATCTCCATTAGAACTTTATCTGCTGCCAGATATTTGGAGTTTATTATGTTCTGGTTGTGGATATCGATCAAGCATTCTTTAAATAATATGTCATGGTTATTGGACTAGTTTGGGCTAGTATACATTAATTTATAATATATGCATTTTTGTGCAGCTTGCTCAAGCTTTTAGAGAAGCCTTTTTAGGTTGACACCTGATGGAGTTACTAGACAAATGCTAAAGTATGGGAGGATAATAGTACTTAATGAACAAACGAGCATAATTAAAAGGTTCATTAGAGTGCTTCAAAATTGGCATCAAGTGGCAGTGATAATTGTACTCAAAAATGGAAAGTTAAAATCTCATCGCTAAGCTCCTGACTAAGATCGAATGGAACTCACTTATACACACTTTCTCCCAAACCACATAGCAAGCAGGTTTTAGAAAGGTATTGTGCAACTGGTCATCTATATACCATCATCGCCCTTATAAAAAAAAAGCACGAATACAAATTCTAATAGCATTTGGCCTTAACTGATTTTGGAAAGGCTTTTCATTTAGCATAGATGGGCCAGAACAGATTGTGGATATTCCGGCTTGATAACCTAATTTATAAAACTGCTACTTTTACTGAAAAATAATTTTAGTTGGCCGGGGAGTTGAGCAAGGAAATATATTAATAAAGGGCAGTAAAGGTATTTGCACCAGGTCAAATACTTCTTTATATTTAGGAGCTGTCCAAGAAGTGCTTACACGTTTTCCTGCACTTCAGAAAGTATCAAAACTGGACATATCAGATACGATGGGGAGAACTAGAAAGATGTCATAGTAGAAGAACACAGCATCGAAAGGGTTCAGTAGTCTATCAATCTCAGCATAGTTTAAAGTGAATAGTTTAGTAATTAGTATCACATAATTAACCTTATCAAATGCCTTGAAGAAATCTGTGTGTATTGTATCCTCAGCTGTCGACACCTTTCCAAGGCATCAGAGGGATTATTGGGCTCCGCGGATGGAGACGCCGTAGAACTCTTCTGGATGTAGGTAATGTCATCGACGATTAGATGGATGTAAGCTGGCATAAGTGCCAATTACATTACTAACAAAGATGAAAATCTAAAGAGAGTTTACGTTTGAAGGACAACTAACTCATTTTGTATTTTCTTACTTTAAAGATGGAGGCACATTTTAGCCATGGGCACCTGGACCAATTGACACTATGGGATCTGGACCTAAGAGGGCATGTCCTATTCTATTTCATCTTATCCTATCCATCTAAGATTCAAGTGGCCTAAAAGGTAATTGATTCTAAGAAGCTCTTCTGGCTGCCAATAATACCCACATTATATACCGCAGATTCAAAATCCAGTAAACAAAAACGAAATAAATTGAGAATGGAAGTCACTATAGATACTGGCCTTTAATTCAGATTTATTTGCAGCTTTAAGGGCGAAAGTTATGTCACTCAGCTTCCACATTATTGGAAGCATACCGCTCTAAAGCAAATGCAGTACATGTTAGTGGTTCGACCAAAATATAACCGTAATTCTTCCGAAGGCTGTGGGAGGTACCATCAGATCCAGAGCCATTTCCAATGTGTAAGCTGATGTAAAAGACAAGAACCAATAGTCATGGATATTTCGGTCATTTCTTATATGCTTTAAGATCTCATTATTTTGTTTTGTATAACTGATGATACTACTCGTAGCTTCTGAGAAAACGAAATTGGAATACTTATTATCCATATGGGATATCCACCCTTGGAAGTTTCATTGTCATAGTTAATTGTAGTCGAAAGGTCAAGACTCGTCAGTAGATTGCTTGAAATTATAGTACAAAGCACGGTGCAAATTCTTACATTTTGTGGAACTCGATCTATTTTGCATCAGCTATTTCTTGAAGAAAGTTCTATTTTTAGGTTCATTTGAATAACATCCACGAAACCTTCTAACATAAAATAGAATAGAATAAAAATGTTTTAATAGGTATAGGAGCTATAGCCAAAAAATTTAGTGAGTCTTACAAAGCGGGGAGCATTTGATAATACCTCACATCAGTTCATCAGAAGAGCACTTCAAGATTAGGAAGTTGAGCTCCCAATCATAATGGGACAGAAACAATGCTAAAGCACCGTTTCGTAACAGCAGAAATAAACGTCAGCACAGTGAAAGGGTTCCCTAAAGGAGGTATTCTCTCCCCCCTACTGTGAACACTAGTAGTGGATAAAATCCTTACCACTCTTAGTAGAGCTGGATTTATAGTTCTAGGCCATGCAGACGGTCTAATAAAGAGCAAACAGGAGGGCGTAATATCAAACCGCATGCAAAATGCCCTAAACATCATGAAGAAATGGAGCGAAGGGGACGGATTCTCCCTAAATCCTAGGAAAACCATTCTGGCCCTGTTTATAAAAAGAAGAAAGCTAGAAATGAGAGCGCCCATTCTACGCGGAGCACAGTCAACTTTTTCCACCGAGTTAAATATTTAGGGGTTACAATGGACACACACTAACCTGGAACAAGCATCTAGAAAACATCATCTATAAAGCCACAGTAGCAATCTGGATGCCGCAAACTATTTGACAAGACATGGGGCCTAAAACCAACAAACCAACCACCTATGCCTCCCTGGTATGGTGGCTAAAACCTCAGCAGGTGACCGCTCGAACCAAATTTAATAAAGTGCAAAGGCTGATATGCCTGGGAATAACAGGGGCAATGTCAACGTGCCCTACCGCAACCTTAGAGGTACAGCTGAACATACCTCTCTCATCTCATGGTGAAGAGGGAGGCGATTACCAGTGCTCAAAGGCGATTCCAAACAGGCAAATTCAAGCCTGGAGATTTGACTGGTCACCTGCGCATCTTTGAAGAAATAAAACTGGAAAATGCCAGCAAACCAAGCGACCAAGTGACGTGATGGACCTAGATGTCCCATTCGCAGTGGTTATTGATGACCGCCAATCATGCCAACCTCAGGCCAATGCTGTGGTAAACAGATGGTTCAAAACTAGCGAAAGAAGCAGGATTGGGCATTTCAGGTCCAAACTGTAAGCTTTCCAAACCGCTAGGAAAATATATACCCATCTTCAAACCGAAAGTGCTTGCTATAAATATATGTGCAGAAGATTGCCTCACACAAGGACGTCACCGAAAGCACATCTACATATTTTCACACAGCCAGGCTGCGTGTCCAAATTAGTCTGGGAATGTAAGCAAACCCTAAAGCAACTAGCAAGATGCAGCCAGGTAACTTCAATGTGGGTTCCTGGCCCTAGAGGAATAGAGGGTAACGAAAAAGCAGACTCCCTTACGAAAGAAGGAGCTGGAACATCATATTATGGTCCAGAGCCCTACTGTGGCCTTATGAAGAGCCACATCACCGAAGAACTAAACAAATGGAAAAAAGACTAACTATCATCCTGCTGGAGAAGCACTCCAGAACTAAGACAGGCGAAAAGGTTTATCATCACCTCTGCGAAAAGAGCAGAACAGCTCTTAGACATGAACAGAGCATATATTAGAACTGTCGCCGGACTGCTCACTGGACACTGCCTGGTGAAACACCATCAAAAGGCAATAGGTAAAGCAGAAGATGACCAATGCAGATTTTGCAGTAATGCAAGTGACACCGCAGAACATCTACTCTGCCAATATCCAACCCAACTCTGCAAAAGGCTCAAGTATCTTGAAGGAATACAGCTATCACCCCAAGAACTCAATCAACTACCTCGCAAGAAAATAGTTTCGTATGGAAGAAGGCTAAGACTCTTGGACACTAATTAAGTGGTAGAGTCATGTACAAAATATCTGTAAAGGTAGCCGAAACGACTCCCTAGCAATCTACAATCTACAAAGAGGGCAAGTTTTAATTCATTATAAATACCACATTACGTGGTTAGCCACGTGAAGATAAAGAAATATAGATCAGTACAGAGATGGCATGTAAGCCAAAAAAAATCTGGAGAGAGTTATGTTGGGAAATCACAGACATCATGGCAAGCTGATCACGTAGCCAGACAGATAGAGCAAAGGTTATGTAGGTAGATGACTTATGAGTTGGCAACCACGCCCACGCCTCTGATTAACGATAACTCTAGAAAGTGAAAGATACTTCCTGGATTAAGCAATCACATAATCGAAAAGCTTGGAAAAAATTTAGACAAGTCCATATTCATCAGAGGATGAATATAGGTTTTGCCATATTCTCTGAAGCTTAATGCTCTAGAATGACTGTGAACAACTGCACAACTCTCGATTAGAAGGCTATTTATCTTTAATATTTCCAATAAGGGAGGTATGTCTGATCAGAAAGTTTCGATATGGCATCGGCATCTGTCCTGTTCATTATAAAATATTTGAGTCAAGGATCTTCAACAATGTTCATGGCCAGCATTTCAGAAGGCGCCAAGGTAGTTCAAAGTGGTTGGATCTCTCTTCTTTGGTAATCTTTAATTCTTAGTCATGGGCCATCTCTTTCAGATGGCATCCTCGGTGTCTTCTTTGTCAGTTTTTTCTTACTTTAGTCGCATGTTGTGATCTAGAGATGTTTCCAAGATTTTTTTTAGTCCCATGAGATATCTTCTTGATATTATCAATATTCTTGGCTATTATCCAGAGGATATCTGACAACGCATTTATGGTGTTTTTCGATGTACAAAAACTTTCAAATAGCGCCATTTATTTCCATATTCAAACCATAGTGCCTTAGGCTTATGAAGTGACCATGACAGTTGAAGATAAGGGACACAGGGATAATAATGTACAAATATGTATTTAAATTTGTCAAATATTCTGCTAAACAACATTTCGGGACTTCATTATGACTTATTTTATTGCCTAGACGTAACTAATCCTCCATTATGGTAAATAGCGACTACGTTAAGGACTAAATTACGCCATATCCAAGATTTATCCTCAAAGTTATGATAGTTAATAAAAGTTTTAGGGGACCCTCTATTATGCTGCTTACTAAATTATATTTTAAATGCAAAGACAGTCACAACTTTAATGGACCTAACCATAAACCAAGAAAATGAAAAATTACCTATGCATAATAAATTTAATAAAAAAAAAACAACAGTGGGTAGATTATAGCCCGTACAATTGGAAACTAAAAAATAATGAGTTTAACGCCTGACAGATTAGTCAGCCAAATTTTAGGTATTTAGGAAAATGATGATGAATTACATTTTAAAAAATTCAATTCAAAATTATTTGTAAACAGAATGAGGGGTTTTGAGAATATGCTAATTCCTAAGAATTTTTACGAACGAATTTACGCAAAGGAAGGTTAAATTGATTACGATATTTTAGATCCACCTGGGGAAATTTGGCATGAATATTTCAAGAACTAATATAATTTATCTTTATTATTATAGTGGATTTGTTGTAATTTATTCAAGAAAGTATATTTTAAATAATCTTTGACAGCACTAATATAAGCACTATGCATTCATTTAGTATTCCTAAAAATTTGCAAGGCTACCGATATGGAGTGCATTAAAATAATTATCACTAACTTCATGTTGCATGCAATATAAATATATAAATAAATAAATGCCCTCACTAACTCAGTCATAAATTGCTATCAGTCGAATGTGATAAAGAATCAACATTAACTAACCGGCAACTGCATTAAGTTAACACAGACCGAGCTAACCATATATTCTTCTTCTTTTTTAATGAATTACTGAATGATCTTGGGGTATTAGTACACAGCGACTTATATAGGTCTATTGTGTCCCCTTTCCTTGGTGCTTCCGTTGATGTGATTCTAAATCAGACTATCTCATCTAGCTAAGCACGTAGTCTGGATGGTTCTATGGATGGAAGATCCTCCTGTTCGACGATGCAGCACCCGAAGGGCTATTCGCCTGTCCGCGATCGCCTCGCATTCCGTTAGAAGGTGGATTTCCCTCCCCCTCCTCACAGAACCGGCAACAGTCCTCACTTTCAATGTTTATTTTCTTCAGCTTCAGATGCCTTCTCAACCGGCAGTGTCCCGTAAGGAAGCCGGTGAGGATGCGGAGATTGTTCTTAAGGTTTTTTGATCTTCCTGGGTGAGTGGGCGCAGGAAACATCTTTGATCGTTCCCATGGACTGACCCACTTGGTTGGCTCTTTTTCATGAATTCTTCTTTGTAGGTGTGCATCCCTATGCCACAGAAAGATTCCGGTCCTAAAAGAGAAGTTTGTGCTCCTTTTGCCAATTGGCCTGCTTTTTCAATGCCTTCTATCCCAGCGTGTCCTCGTATCCATTGAAGGGATATTTTGTTATTCGTGCCTAGTTCGTTTAGTCTATCTGGGCATTCTCATGCCATTCTGGAGCTGATTGTTGGTGATATCAGCGCTTTAATGGCTGCTTGACTGTCTGAGAAGATGGCAATCTCTTTCTTTCTCTAGTTTCTATCGAGGTTGAACTGAGCACATCTTCCTGTGATGTTAATTTCCGCCTGTAATATGTCCGGGTGGTTTCCTATTGCTTCGGAGGATTTGGATCCTGACGAACATACTCCGGCTCCTGTCCCTTGTTCAGTTCTTGCCCCTCTGTATACCATCTTTTTCCAAAGCCAAAAATTGTCAATGGAATAACAAGTCATCGAGTGGTTGGTGCTGCTGATCAGTGGACCATTTAGGCCATTTCTATTAAAGGAAAATTGCATCTCGCATAAAATTACAAAATTCTACCGTCACATATACCATTGACTTATATGCAGCAGCTAACTTATCACGACAAAAAATATGCACGAATTGTAAAGCTGCTTTATAAGCTTAATAATTTATCACCTAGCTTTGCGTCTGGCTGTTTTGCTCAGACAAGAGTATCCCTATGTATACTTAATTAAGCTTAGAGCCCTTCCGGACGACAAATCATGATATATTGATAATCGGACTGTAAGGGCAGCCGGATGTTGGCGAATATAATATAATATGTAACGAAGGAATTTAATATATGATCGCAAATTTTACTTCAACAGTATCATGTTATGAAGCTGAATAGTAGTTTCGTGTACAATCGCATATTCATGTGAGCTTCAATATCGCATTAATAAATGATTAATTACTTGAAGAAAAGGCTCACTGTCAGGCAGTGCTTTTGAGATATCTCTTATAAAGCATTGACAAACGATAATGCAAAGACAGGACGGGGGTTCGTTATAGTCACCATATTATTTAGCTTTATTGTGAAACAACAGCTATATTAACTCATTGGGTAATTTTGAGCCTAGAGGCCTGTCATTATATACGATTATACACTGGGAGAATGCATGAGCTTATTACTGTTTTAATTGCATTTACAAACCATTTTCATTTTTAGATATCTCGTTCTTGGCAACCTAAGCAGATTTGTTTCTCGAAAGGTCCGGCATTTTCCGGTTGGTTCTTTCAAGTATGTCAGCTGCAATAGGATCCTCAAATAAGCACTTCAAGAAGCTTACAACTGAGGTGGAGAAATAGATAACAACTTGCCTGATAGAAAAAGCAC
>MU185409.1:32032-44534 GCA_016904865.1 Pissodes strobi | reverse complement strand
ACTGAGGTGGAGAAATAGATAACAACTTGCCTGATAGAAAAAGCACCGTGAGAAAAAAACAAGTTAAAAGCAATATTTGAGTTTACAGTGACATTCTTCACAAAAATTTGCTTCAATACTGTAACTGTGAGATAGTCACGGCACATGATTACTAATTAAAGTTGTTAAATGTCCCCTAATATTCTACCATTAAAAATTGTATTCATCATTTTTGCTATTTGAATTATTTTTCGTTCACTATTCTGTCAAGAATGGGTCAGAGATTGGCTTAAAAATTAATCAAATTTGAAAATAAGGCACACTTAAGAATGATATCGACATATATTGGCCACATTGCATCGTACGTTGATACTTTCCCAATTAATTACGATCAAAATCCAGTACTTTGGGGTAGAAGTATATTCAGGTTTCGGTGTCCACTTATTTCAGTGTCCTCTGGAATGGGTGAAGGGGTCACACTCGTGGTTGTCCTAAACAAAAGCAAATATTTAGTACTAAGTGAATTTCAGGAGCTTGAACTCCAATTTTGTTTTATATGCTGTAACAATCATTTGGATATGCTCGTTCCAATGTCAGTAAATTCGAATTTTCTGTATCAGTTCTCGGTTAAATATCCAAAAACAATTAATTTATTTTCTTGCGTTCATAAACTTCAATATAGTATAGCACACCATTGGACTTATTTTTAATGAAATTAATTTGCTACGCTATGGGGAGGCCGGCATATAGTAATGGCGCGGCGTCTTGAATTTAATATGAAGAGTGGGCGATGTAGATAGGCAACCAGCAGTACATCAGCGAGTAATTTTCTCTATATAACGTTGTTTTTTTGAGGTTTGGACATACTAGCTGCTTTGTTTTGCTAGTTACGTGTTTTTGAATGTTTCTAAAAGGAGTTTTGATCGAGATGTTTTGCAATTTTCTAATTAGGAAGTGAGTTCATGTGTACATAGTCGGCGGTATTTGAATTGATGTCGTGCCGAATCGGATATTGTAATCTGACTTCGTGTGTTTCGTCGGGAACCATTTTTTTACGAGTACGAGTGCATAAAACCGATGGGAACGAGATCACGAGCCTCTTTGGTGAGTTCGAGACTAGACTTTCAGCAAGGCTTGGTAATAGTGTCGGTAAAATTTTCATTATGGTCTAACTCCTTTGGAATTGGAAGCAGCTAGTCTGGATTTTATAATAATGTTCGACTCTGTCGCGTCCTAGGATGGATTAACCAAAACCTGAAGGAGAATGAGCCATAACAATAGGCTTTTACTTGTATCTCACTTGTATTTCACTGGAATCTCATTCTGATCTCAGTGTGAACTCTTAGGAATTTCGCGTTTTCAAAATCCAATGAAAACACTAACTTTTAATTATTCCTAAGGCTCAAAAAGCTTACAACTTATCTTAGCTAGGACAATGCTCCATTCTTAAATCGTAGCCCGGGGGGTAGCGATTTGCTGATTTGAGAAGTGGAAACTATATGGTCGGGAGGACTCCGTGGTTGTGAAACCACTCTGCTGTGAAGCGCTTGGAGGCCCTGAGCATTCTCGTTGTCTGGAAGTCCATAAAGATAAGTGTTTTTTTAGAAATGTTAAAATACCCCACATAATTTCTTAACAACAGACAAACCAACATTTCAAAATTTAATTTCATATTTATATCTTGTAAATTTAGCTTATGGTACACTTACGTACTGTATTGTACATTTCGGATTATATTTCAAAATTATCTTACCTATCTCTAATTAAGTATACTTTTGTCTTATCGTATCTCACGATTACCTGATTGTAAATTTATCTTATTGTACAGTTATCTTGCCTTATGGCCAAATTGTCTTACCTATCTTTAACTTTAAGTAACTTTGTACATGGATAAATACTGTACATATTTCATTTACCATAATAATATCTCAAAATTAGATTGTCTATTTTGAACCCTAATTCTATTTAGCTGATTGTACATTTAATTGACTAAATTGCAATAGTATCTTATGGCTTTTAACTAACTTGGATAATTATCTTTATCACCTCTATATGATATGGTGCTTTAATATTCTGTCATATTAGTGGGTACTCGATATTATTAAGAGTAAATACTCTGTATATATTTGGAATTAATTTTTGGAAGTTTAAAACCAAAATTAAGGCTATAAACTTTAGTAATCATTCATTCAGTAATTATCTTTTCTTCACTTATTGCTTAATAAGTTTTATTATTATCCTGGCTAGAACTACCTTTCTCACATGAGAAGTTTTTAATATATACTGAAAGATATAACTTGGATTTCTTTCAGAGACGCCTGCTAGATTTCACAATTACTTCATAAAAACAATTTTCTGTCGAAAGTCAATATTTTAATGTCAATTTGATTTTACACTATTCTGGGAATCCTAGTAATTTGGTTAATTTTGTAGCGAAGTTTCTTGACTTATTAGTGGACTGATTGTAACTTAAGGGTTATTAGCTTATCAGGATCATTAATTTTAATTAGGGTCATAAAGACAATTTCGTCTGCAAAAACCGAGATTTGCAGTTGCACTGTTTGCAAATAGGTATTATCCAAGTTAGCGATTTAATTATAGGATTTTCTCGAATCAATTCAGATTGATATATGTTGAATTTGTTTTTGGTCTCTACAGGGTATTAAATGCTTCACAGTAGTTTGAAGGAAATGTGATGATTGAGTCGAAGGTTATTATTAAAGATAATCAGGAAATTGCATCTTTTATTTCTTGCGCTTACTTGCCTCATATAGATAATATAGCTAATACTAGCGGTCCATTTAACTTATCTTTTCCTATATTTTGGTCAATATAACTTACATTTTCTTATCTTTCGATCAACTTAACTTATCTTTTCTTATCTTTTGGTCTACTCTGGACCTGGCGCCCATAAATTTAAATTTTCAAAATTCGAACTCACACCCCTAGGGCCACCGCAATAAGACGTATCTGAGCAGCGACATGGTAACTCAAGGAACATTTAACTTTTACTTTTACTTTTACTTATACAAATAATTTCAATTAAAATCGAAATAAAATTTAAGAAATAAAAGGTAAAAGGGGAAATTGTTATAATGCTTGTCAAGGACATTAAGTCAGCTCTCAAGATCTGTAGTGCAATGGTCTCTGGAATTTTTAAATTTATAAAAAACATACGATTGTAATCGTTCCAATGCATTTTATAAATTTTGTTGAGGCAACTAGACTTTGTTGATTAAATTCGTAGATGGTCTGTTCTTGCTTTAATTTGGTTATCTTAGTTTTTGGGGCAAACTTACGATGCCACTTTGGGACAGAAAATTCTACCTTTTTTGTAATTGCCGCTTCATAGTAAAAGTTATTTGTGGACATATATCACCATAAAAGGACATTAAATCAGCTCAAGATTTTTACTGAAACAGTCTTTGAAATTCTTAATTTTATAAAAGCATACCTTGTATGAGTGTAGCGAACCCTAATTCCAATGCATTTTATGATGAAACTGATCAGTTGAACGTCAATTTGTAATGATAATTAGTTGACTAAATGCATGAGACTCGTTTTAATTTTCCTTAGGGCGTAGGTTGTCTCTTTTATTAGCTGAAATTTATTTGGGCGCCAGAGTTCTTAGAGACAATGCGAACTCAATATGAATACTTAGATATAAATAAATATAAAGATAAGAATATCAGAAATTTGCCCTTATAATTTACAATGTCTCACAGACCTCTATCTTGCGATATATTAAACAAAGAGATTTCAAAACAACAATATATTAATTTTACAATTAATTTACAAATATGAGTGATGGTATCATGTGAAATGAAGATTATCAATATAATTAAATTACAAATATAATTGATGACATTATTTGCAATAAAGTTTATGACTAAATTTACTCAGTGATGAGAATTAAAATTAAAAGATTTAAAAAATTCAATTATGACAGATAGTTGGTCTTTACAATATGTTTATCTTATGACTGATTGATATTTAACTTTCGTTCAGTTATTCTGTAACCATGCGATGATATTGGGACCTCCACTGGAACCGCTACTGCCTGTTCCCAAGTTCAGTTGAGTTAGGTTTATCAAGGACTTATAGGTTGACCATGGGTTGATTCCCACCAATGTGCATGGCACAGCTACGTGTCTTCAGCCAGTCGTAAAATGAAATAAGAAATAGACAAATCTTAGACCCACGTATACTGGTAATTAACTAATATTCAAGGAAATATCATGTGGACATCAGTGACACTTGTAAACATGAGGAAGCAATCAACAATTTGAAAATATACTGGTTAAAGCAGATATAATCAAAAACTTGAATTACAATTTTAAGTTGAGCAAAAATTATAAATAACTACTGTTACTCAAGATATTCTTTTCTTTCCTTTAAAATATGAAATTCAAAAGAAATAATGACTGAAATTTAAAATTCAGAAGAAAATTATGGAATTAAGTTCCAATTCAGTGACTCTCGGTAAATCTAAATTAAAGATAACTTGAATTTAATGATAAATAGAAAAATAGAAGTACAACCTCTCTATAATTGAGTCTTATAGCTCCAAATAAGTAATTTCTGTTACTTTTTATTTTGGCCCTTGGCACATAAACGATAATTGAGCGTCATTACGCCTCAATTAATAAAAGATAAAAATAAGATAATCACTATCTCGCATCGAGATAGAAATTTAGATAAAAGATTAAAAAAAAAACAGATAAATTTACACATGTGAGATTAACCTCTCATAAATACAAATTAATGTCGGTACATCAATGTTGAGACGAAACAGGGCGAGTGCTAATAATTATATGCTTGATGTAACAAATAAACTGAAAATTTCATTAAATAAGCCTGGAAAGAAAAAATGTTAAAACCAGCAATACTGTGAGGAAAAATTCGGAGAAATTCTACTGAAAATTCAATTTACTACCTTTGAATCAATATATAGAATTTACTCCGCGAATTCCTCAAATAATACTGTTCAATTTGAATGGAAATGCGTAAAATAATGTAGGTGACTGTTAAACGATGAAATAATTACGCTATCTGTAAATTTGGACTAAACCTCTTTCAAATTACATGAATTTGACTAAAGAAAGACGCACTTATTCACTAATAAATCGATATCCTTACACAACGGCCACGACAAAAATTAAGATTATTGAAGCTGTAAACTAAATAAAAATGTAACATAAGAATGCTAAATTCTTGTTTAAATCGAATAAGACTGAACGAATCATGAACAAATATAAATTATGTATTTAAAAATGAAAGAATTAGTTAAATATACTGCAAGATGAATAAAATATTTCAAGATTAAAAACTAGTACTTACCCATCAAGCGTCGCGTCGCCACAAAGATAAAACGACCTCGCTTTCAAAATTTTAAGACGTTCGACAAATTATGTTTTCCGATATTTTAATTGGAATAATTATATCATGTGACTACCACTATAGGTCACGCAGGGTCAAGACAAAGAAATACCCAATATATACTAAATATAGTAATCTATAGTAAATTAAATTCATAAATTGTAGGTGTAAAATAGCCTACTGCGCTCCCAAATTACCAACCACATGAGATAAACCTATTCCCGAATATATGTCACTATTAAATATAGTAACCTACAGTGAAATAAATTCACAAATTGTAGGTATAAAGCAGCGTACTAGTGCTTCTAAATAACTACTTGCACGAAATAAACCCATTCGCGAATAGATGTCACTGGCGACTCAAATCCCAAACATTGAAAACCATTCGTAATTGAACTGAATTTAGTGGAGCGGAATAAGCTTATATTCCATTACAATTTTATATATTTTCTTGGAGCAACTGGACTTTGGTTATGTTAGTTTTTAGGACAATCATTTTGTAATTGTCACTTTATGGTGGAAGTTATTATGAACATATATCACCCTAAAATGCTGTATTATTTCGAGAATCATGTCAATTGGCGTTTTGATATAACATTTTGCCTTGCGCCTGTCGTCGATGCCCGTGGGCTAAGCTTGTTCAGAAAACTAGAGCTGAAATTTTAGTGGCCATATCAGTATAGGAGCTAATTGGGAAGCCCGATTTAGTGAAATAATGGAAACATAATTAAGTACCTATTCTCTTTGTGACCAAGATAAGTAGGATTTGTCAGTTAAGAATCTTGAGTGATTATCTGAAATAAGCCTTCTTTATGCGAGACATGTAGCATGAAGCTCGTAAGGGATTGCCCAGTTTAAACTCTGGAAGGGAACTTCCGGTGGCGTTTGTGCGTACACTTCTTTTTGTCCTCTCCACCATACAACTTAAATAAGGGGCACTTTTCAAAAGTCGTTCATTGCGTCTGGCTGTGTTGCCGTCGAGGTAGTATAGTTTTGTTAAACATCCTTATGGGGCTCTTCTATCAGACGCTGTTATTACCTTAATAATTGCATTATTTGTATGGCGCCTTCTTCTACAAAAGAGGTTGAAGTCCAATGTGCCACTATATTATCTAGATGTATCCATTTGGAAGATGCCTGGAGAATTCTTGATCAGCCCAGCAGGTCGGACCGTGAAGTTTAGATTAGTTTATTATTAAACTTTAATTGCTAATTACTTTATATCGCAAATATTGTCAGTATCTGAATTCTTGTTTATGGCAGTAGCACACACGCTAAAGGGAGATCCTATGGCACTCGACGAGCGGTGTGTGTGCGTTTGGCACGGTTCTTGAATAGTTGTAGGTTGTAATTAGGGGGAAACAGGGAGTGAGTTCCACAGTAATGCAGTGCGCCAGATAAATGAGTCGTTGTAAGGCGACGTTCCAGGTGTTTGCAGTTGTACGACGAACGGGTATCGCGGCTGTCTGACAGGCGTTGGCAGGGGAGAGATAATGCGGGCCAAATCCTGGGAACATCTGCCCTGAAAATATCTGTAAAACAGGGATACCTCGGCCACATGCCGCGGGTTTCCGGACTATCCAGATGCCGGGTCGCCGACTAAATGCACAGATATCCTCTGAATGGAATCCAGCAGCTTTAGGGTGTGCTGCACCCCAGATATGTGAGCAATATTCTAAGCACGGTCTTAATTGCGCTTTGTAGAGCAAGAGCAACTGCTGCGGTATATACAGTGATATGTCTCAGTCGCTGGTGAAAGTTCTTTCGATCTAAATTGGGAGACAAGGGTACTGTCATCTGCAAAACTGTAAACAGGATTATTGGTTTCGATTAATATAGATGAGGAGCAGATTTGGTGAAAGTATTGCGCCCTGAGGCACTCCCGCATTAATGGTGAATGTGTTTGAAATGTGTCCATCAATTGCAACGTGCAGAGATCGGCCCTTATAGTAAACTAGATTTAACCCCCCAACTTTCTTTAACTTAAAGCATGTTTAAAGCTATATTTTACCTTATCAGAATATGACGAATTGTGGTTGCACTGTTTTCAATTTCACTGTTTTATTGACGTCCAAATAGTTCGGGCAGTATACACGGAACATGATTATGTTTTGGAAATTTGGGGACTGTTTGTTTATCGTTTATTTCCGTTCACTCGACTAATGATACAATGGTAATTGTCGCGTAACGAGCGACATACACTGAGAAGATAGTCGTTTAGGAACTTTACTGCTTAATAACAACTTTCTTTTGCTATACCTCAGCGGCAGATTGAGTTATTCATTTAATTTACTAGGGATTAATTTGGACACTTTGCAGGCAGCTTGATCTGGTCTACGCATCTTTCTTTGGAAATTTTCTTACTTAACTTTATTTATAGTTTCATCTAATCTGAGGTAGATAAATAAAATTAGAAGATAAAATATATAATATAATTATCTAAAACTCACCCTATTATATCCCTATTCCATGTCTTATAATTTCCGAGATCGCAATAAAACGTCTACGTCTATTTCCGGTAGGCAACTGCTCGCTCCTGAAAAAAAAATATATTTTTTTATTTTTATACCCTTAATTAACCTCAGATGTCAGAGGAAGAATTCTAATACCGAAATTGCGAAATTGGTAGTTAATTTGTCTACGTCAAGCGCGGGTAAGCCTTTTCAGCATGGTCGATAGTAATAAAAAGGTCCACTTTATGAAACGATTCTTCATAGAAACTGATTTATTACCATCCTGACCTTTTTTCAGGATATAATGCTTCACGTTTGATAAAGTTAACCATTTAGAAAGGAAAAATCCCTTCAGAAATAGATGGGTGAATGGCAAGTGTTCCTTTTATTAGGCGTCTATTGAGGATTATCTCGGTGTTCGTTCCATAATTATCAGATTTAATGTAGCGCATCTGGTAATAATTTTTTAGCACTGTTGCTAAAAGGTAATTATAAAAAATATAATTACATAGACAGCACAAACACTCATTTCTATATGAAATATAGGCATTCATGTATATTATATACAATAATCTCTCAAGTCTCTTTGAAAAAAATATAATTTATTTATACCAAGAAAACATTTTGAGGCCGCCTATGAGCCACAGCGCAGCGGATCGAAATGGAAAGACAACAAAGTAAATAAAGTTATTAGAAATCCGCCTAATAAAACGCTTCTCTAAATTGCTTCGGGAAAGCCAAACGCCTGTTTCGAGTTGGCCATTAGTAGATTGCACCGAACTATTAGATTAAACTGAAACCGAACAATTCAAAAAGCTGAAGCTTCATGCCATTTTTCGGCCTGCATTTTTACATTTTGTTTGTTGTTGTTGCATTGACATTCTATTAAATATTTATTAAAATGATAGAGTTTGGTGCAAAGTGAGTTCTTGTTCATATCATATATATCCAAAATCTAAGTAAATATCACCCTTTCCTAAGTTTGAATTTAAACTTGGAAAATATTATGTTAACATTAAATACAAATTATAACGAACGCGAGCAGTGAACGCGAGCGATTATGAATCTTAAACGTGCAACGATCAGCACATTTTATTATATAAATAGGCTAGTATGAACCATCAGTTCAGAAGACTTTGCGTCTCACCTACAACCAGTTCGCTGGGTCCTAACCTATCATTTTTTCTTACCCAAACCTGAGTTGCAGTGTACATGTCCGTGAAACTCAGGGGTTGCCTACCGACAGTACTAAAAGACGAATCTATGATAAATTTGTCATAGTTCTGGAGGGATAATTTTCAAAGTAGAAGTGCAGGATGAACTCTGAGTGTACTAAAACCAATCTTAAGTGAAACAACATCACTCTTAAGAAAAACTGATTTATAAAACAGTGACCAAAGACCCATAAACAATTCAGAAATATAGCTCAATCTAGGGAACATACGCACCTTAGTAATCGAGTATAATATAATCTTATTAAGTTTCTGACCAATAGACATTGTTAATGTTTTCTCGTTAGGTCTTTGAGCTATATTCCTGCACGCTAACCAAGGCGTGGCGTCACGGAAAATTTAAACGTGACAATAGTATATAGCGATAAGGAATATACTCATGCGCAGGAAGTACGAAACTCTTTTCGAACATTTTATTGCTTGCTGAAGAAAAACCTGTTTTTAACAGGTTTTTCTGGGATAGATTCTGCCCATCATACTTACACTCTATCTGGCTATGCTTGGTAGTGCATGTTAATATAAATGTTTTAAATTAATCAACCTAAGCTGGAGCTTCTTATCAATTCGGACATGGTTATATTTGTTGACAAAGGTATAAGAGGAGGTCTGAATCAGTGTTCCAAAAAAGCAAAAAATAGGTATGATGTACCTGATGTATTTTGATATAAATAACCAATATGGTTGGGCGTCAATTGGTTATCCCGCGAAGATATTAATACGTTAGCTACGGAAAAAAATTTTGATGGTGCTAGTGCTGAATATATCTTAGAAGCCCATCTTAGATTTTCTCATGTGCTCCATGTGACATTATCAAACCTTCTGCCATATACTGAGATCGGAACACCTCAACAATCTAAAAATAGTACAATTTTGAGCTCATTAAGTGATAAAACTAAGTATATTATTCACTACCGAAATCGCATTATCATTTTCACAATTTCTATAGTTTTATATAAATTGTTGAATAATGCTGTGTTTGGCAAGACTATGGATAAAATACGAGACACTCATCTGTAAAGATGATCACAAATTTCGAAGGACTTTATAGGGTTGAAACTTTAATATCAAAGTCTGAATTTAAGAGTAGTAAAATAATTTAAAAAGGCCTGAAATATTTTTAATATTGGCAGTAGACAATAGACAATTTTATTCATCTTTTCAGCTCCACATGTAGATAAGACATGTCAATAAATGGGATGATAATCCCATCCGAAGTAAATTACACAAGTAAAAAACTCTTTACTAATGCACTTAATGTGCAATTTCAACATGACAAATACACATAACTTAAAATAAAAACAAAAAAATGCAATACATCATAAGTAATTAGAACAAAAAAATACATACAGAGTAAAGTTTAAAAGCATTTAACATCTCCCCAGTATAAAAGCTCCAAATTCATCTACAGAATAGAAAGGTTCATTCAAAAGTATAGCTTTAATTTGTTTTTTAAAAAGTGGTAACAAATTAAATGATCTGCAACCTAAGTAATGACTAGTTTTTTAATGTATTCATGATTATCTCTTTCTTTATTATGTGTCGGATAACTGTGATAAAAATGAATAAATTCCTCCCGGTTCTGATAAACATATACTAAAAGTTTGTATATATAAATACCTGTTACTGTTAATATTGTTTTTGTTTTTAAAAATATTGCTACAAGATGCGTTATAAAAATAAGTCTCATGATTCTTTTTTGCTCTAGGTTTATATATGTCTGAATGAGCATTATCGATCACGCTAAAACAACTATTTATGATTTTCATTATAATTATATGCTAAGGAATTTTAAAACTGCAAGGTGCTTTATACTGATATATGAAATCAAAAATGCAGACTACAAGATTGATAATATATATCACATTTCCCCACTTAAAAAAAACTTCTTCAATAAGAAAGTGCTGTATAGTTAAAAAACCTAGCTCAACTTATGAATAACGCTGTGTTCGGAAAAGCTATGGAAAATAAATATCTGACATCGACACAGTGTATATACATCTGCACTGATTATATTAGAAGAAAGGTGTTTATAATATACGTCAATTTTCTTATTTTCACAATCCTCTAAGTTAAAGTCCCTTATGGATTAGCAATAAAATTACTTTTGATGATTATGTTTAATGCCTGAAACATTTCACAAAGAGCATAATATTATTATCAAATATTATAAATAGTACTAACGTAAATGATGAAACCTTGGCATCTGCCAGGCAAAGTACGTCATTTCACCATACGTGCGAATCGTGCGATATTTAAAATATAAATGGTCTCAAAACGTGGTAGATCAAATCTAGATAAATTACGTAGCTTTAGCTCGAACTGTATTCTTGGACTGCAACTCTGCAACCAGTTAATAATAAAAAATAAAATAGTTTAAAGAGCACAACAGAACCCAGAACACAAGAACAGATTAAATCGACCAGATACACTATATACCCACTTTCTAGCATTCACTGACAAAAACCAATTTACTCTTTTGAAGAATCTTACATTCATAGCTTTAATAGCAATAACTCTAAGATACCTAATCTCAGACACCAACCCCAGGGCAATACCCTGAAGCATAAATGAACAATTTTCATTACAATATATCGCAACTTTCTGATTGGCTATTAACAGGCCAATTTCAATTATATATAATATGGAAAGAAGGGTCCCCAAGATACATCCTGAGACACTCCGAACTTAATTTCTTTTTCTTCAGATATCATATCGTTATATTTAACTCTTTGTCTTGCATTTGAAAAAAAGTACTGGACAGGTAGAGGTAGAGGAATGAAATGGGAACGAAACGGCGTAATAATCTTAACATGGATGGAGAACAAGACAGAAGAAGAAGAAACGGGCAGATGCCTCTAAATAAAAGAAAGAAAAAAAAGGTTCGCTCCCTTTATTTGGGAAGCCGACTCCCAAAAAGGATTCAAATCGATATTTTACATGAATACCCTTAACCCAAGAAATTGTGTTCGAGGATATCATTTGGGTCCTGTTAAATTAGCTGTGTAAAGAAGCTTTTTCTGTATTTTTTGTTTTTTATTGCATTCTTAAATATTTAGTTTGGGTTATATTTCTTGACTAAACTATGTTGATGTCGTGGTTGATAATTGTAAAAAATATTAGTAGATAAGCAAGGGGAATTGGGCCGTAATTTCATCCACTTTCCAATGTAAATCTCCATAAGAAAATCTAATCTAATTTAGCTACGATTGGCGACTTGGGCTATACCATTTTAAAATATACGATTGATATATACCATCCTCAGATATTTATACCATGTTTCAGTTGACGTAAATAATCTTCCAGGGTATTAACTGTTGCCATAAATCCTCGGCCATGCTGTCAGCTGACGCGGTTCGTCCACTTAGGCCGTATCATTTTAAAGGTGCTGCGAACTGGTTCATCATCGGAAGCTACAAGTGTTGTAGATACGATCTTGGTCGATTTTCTAAACAAACGGAG
>MU185409.1:0-14698 GCA_016904865.1 Pissodes strobi | reverse complement strand
CTGATTACGTTTGAATAAGGCTTTTAATTATTAACAAAAATGTCAACTAACTCATTAACGAAAATTAAAAAAATAAATTTGTTTTAAAAACAAAATTGTAAAAACCTATATACCTTGAAAAACAAGTGTTTCTGCTTTTTAGTTATTTTTAGATACTGCATTTAATTTATTTCAGTTAAGCAGACACCCAAAATTTAAATTAAATCAATCAGCAACCTGGAGAATGGATATCTACCGATTATGGCAAAACAAAATTAAATAAATGAAAATATACTTATTACAAAAAAGGGAGACCTGGAGTGTTATAATTACTCATCAGTATCTATTTTTGCAAAATAAAATAGATACGTTACAGGATTTAAAAATAAAGAAATTTTATAAAACAGTTTCTTCTTTATAAATCAGGTAATAAAAAATTAAAATTAGGCCAAAAGTATTAATGTTATTACTGCCATTAATGCTTTGAGGACTAGTGATTAAGTCAATTTTTAAAACCTGCATAATTGATTTTTCAAAAAATGTATTCTTGACCAGTTTAATGTATTTATGTATAATAAAAAAAGTTATGAGAGCCCAAGAAACATAAAGAAATTGACCGAGTATAATCAGACAGAAAATCAGAGAAACCAAACAACGAAACATACAAGAGAAATGTCGCGAAATCAAAATGCTTGAAGAAAAAGACCATCACTTCGATCTCCATAAAAAAATAAAAGAAGCTACGGGAAAATACAAACACCATATTTTGGAACAGCTAGTAGAGAACAATGGAATTGTTATAGTGGACAAAAGGCAGAAAGTCGAAACCTGGAAACAGTACATCTCTCTGCTTTTCAAAGATAATAAACTAGAACGAATTATAATCGATAATTCGGGAGACAACATACTGGGAGATGAGGTTGAAATTATAGCTTTTTCAACGTATGGAAGATAACAAAGCACCTGGCCCAGACAAAATTCACTCTGAGCTTCTAAAACTTCTCGATGACGAGGGAATAAGGTGGCTGACAAATATTTTTAATTACATATCCACTACAGGAAACATACCCACTATATGGCTGAAATCAACATTCCCACCAATTCCTAAGAAACTCAGCGTTAAACAATGTTCAGAGTACCGCTTGATAAGTCTCTTGAAGATTTTCCTCAGGGTTATACACCAGCTTATATATAAGCTATGTTAAGAGCACATTGGAATTCCGTTTTGGTTTCAGGAATGCAATGGGTACTAGTGAAGCACTTTTCTGTGTCCAAGTGCTATTTCAAAGGTGTCATGATATGAACTGCGATGTGTATGCATGCTTCGTGGATTATCAAAAGGCATTTGACATGGAAAACTGGTGGAAATTCTTAGACGAATCGGATTAGACGACCGCGACCTAACAATTATTGTAAATCTCTATTGGGGCCAAACAGCAAATATACGAATAGAAGGCGAATATAGCGATGCATTTGAAATACAAAGAGGAGCACGACAAGAATGTATCATCTCACCCCTATTATTTAACCCTAGGTGACATAGAAATAGGAATATCTATAAACAGCCAAGTATTGAACAATATAACGTACGCAGACGACACTGTAGTATTTGCTGACGATATTAAAAGCCTACAAGAACTCATGTCAAGAGTCAAAGATACCAGTGAAAAATACAGTCTAACGCTGAACATAGATAAGACCAAATTCTGATTATCAGAAACCTACTAATTGCTTCCTACATGTACCTAGGCACAACAATAAGCGAAGAATGGGACCATTCTCGTGAAATTAAGTGCCGGATTGAAAAATACCGAGAGGCGTTTCAAAAATAGTAATGCTTCGCTGTTCCCAGTGTTGCTTTATGGAGCAGAATCATGGACGCTCAATCAATACCCCACAGAAAAGCTTGAGGCATTTGAGATGTGGCTATACCGACGAATACTTAAAATACGTTGGACGGCCCACGTTACAAATGTGGGTATGCTCGAGAGAGTGAATAAAGATATGGAGATCGTAAAGACGATTAAGACTAAGAAGCTCGAGTACTTGAATGGACAACGTTATGAGCTCCCACAGCTGGTTCTTCGGGGAAGAGTCTTGGGACGGAGCGGATCTGGCAGGAGGAGTATTTCTTCGCTAAGAAACTTAAGAACTTGTTTTAGTACTACAACAGCCGGCCTTTTCAGGGCCATCCGTTTCAAAAGTTCAAATTGCCATGATGATCGCTAATATCCGTTAACGGATGAGCACTCAAAGAAGAAGAAGATGTGCCTCACCTTTAAAAATACACAACTGAAGTGAAACTTATGAAAGAGATATAAGTAATTGAGTTTTTATTTATTTAAGATTTTATTTTCAACATTTGCTTCCGGCTGCTTTTTTTATTTTTTTTTTCAATTTTTTTTCCCCGAAAACATCGTTTTTCTATTTTTTTTATTATTTTTTCTTTATTTGGTTTTATAATACTCTTATTAACTTTCCAAACAATTTTATATTTTTTACTATTATTTTGTTCTTGTTTAGTTTTAAAATACTTTTATTACCTTTCCAACTAATGTCTTGTTTTTGTTTTTTAATTACGTATTTTTTTTATTTCCTTTTACAACCGTTTTATTGACTTTCCGCACCTTTTTTGTGTTTTTCCCAATTTCTTCACCATTTTTTAAAAATTTTTGTCTTTTTTCATACGGCATTTTTTCTTCCCATTTTTGCCATCCGCGACCTTGTAGCTGAACTCCTTCGCTTTTTTCGCCGAAAACCGAAAGACTTTTTTCTTTTATTACATTTCTTTCTATTAAGTTTTCCGAGACATTTTTTACGTTTTTTTCAATCTTTTTACCAATTTCTCGAAAACTTTTGGGTATCCGGTGAGGTGGGGGGGGGGTATAATTCCCTCCCCCCGCCTCCCTGAAGACCCGATGATACGGATTCATCGCTTGTCAGATTTTCGATCCGAGGCTCCGTTACAGTGATATCGGCAAAACACAGTTTTAAGGCGACTATAATATAAATGTTAGCTAGAATACCCCCGTTACGTTTTATCTTCAATTCAATTCAACGAAGGCAGTAACTTCAAACTGGTGAAAGCAGTTTGATTACGGCGAGTGACGCCCCCGTCATTCCGAGTTGCCATGGGATATGGCCCATCAAATCCTATCGTCCTCCCCCAGGCTAGAGAACACCGAAGTACAAAGTCGGGAGCCGATCAATGACAGTTTGTGACAAGAGGGGCTGCATGGTATTAGCTGGCAGTAACGTCAAACTGGTGAGAGCAGTTTGATTACGGGGAGTGACGCTCCCGCCATTCCGAGTTGCCATGGGATATGGCCCATCAAATCCCATCGTCCTCCCACAGGCTGAAGAACACCGAAGTACAAAATATTTGGAGCACACTGTGGTGTTACAAATGACCAGGCTGAACAAAATGTGAATTTTTCAGGTAACCATTAAAGCAAAACGAACAAGTTGTATCAGTCCCTCAGCAAATTCCACAAGTCATTGAAGAATTCTACAGGGAGTTGTATTTGTCTGGGATGCCTGCTGCGGAAGCTGACTGTCATCGGGTAACAGTAACAAATGTGGTCTCAGAAGACCTTCCCGAAATATCCCTGGAGGAAATAAGAACAGCTTTGCGCATGATCAAGAGCGGTAAATGCCCGGGAGAACACAATATTTACAGTGGAAATGTGAAAAGTTGGAGAACGTAATGTAGAGAAAACCTTACAGACTCTGCTCAACAAATGTCTACAGGATGGTAGAATACCGAATCCTTGATATAATGCAGAAGTTGTGCTTTTGTTCAAGAAGGGGGATAATACAAATCTCCACAACTACCGTCCTATCAGCTTACTGTCACACCTCTATAAAAGATTTTAACTAAAATATTCACCATCCGTCTTTCATCAAGAAAACTAGATTTCTATCAACCAGTGGAGCAAGCCGGGTTTCGTTATATATTCAGAATATGTCGAATTTATTATCAACGTTGATACCTGAAGAATACCACACATTTTCGAAGCGAATACAGCACAACTGGCCACAAGCGTCTAGCGACCCTACTAAATTTTCCATATCAAAGGCCACCTATACTACATAAGTGGCCTTGCGTGGAATGTATTCACAAAGAAGGGGGATTCTTTGTGAATGTATTCGCGGAAACACATGCATGTTGCTGTAGATCCACTATAATAGGGATTATGTTAAAAATATTTCGTAAAATGTGCATCCAAAGTACGGGCCCGTATTACAATAATTAATATTTCACTTTTCGCATGGCCCTCCGCTTGCTACCGCTCGCTACGAGGACTCAAGAAAAGGAAACTAACCAGGTGCTAACCCAAACTAACCCAAAATCAAGAAAAAAAATCTGTTTAGAAACTTAACCTTAACAAAAATGAAGAAAAAAAGCAACCCGAGCCGTCGATAGCCCCCGATTTGAGACCTAACCATCTAGACCGCTCGACCACGAGGGCTCTTGCTGCAGAAGTTGTTGGAGTATGCGGTATCGAAAATTACATCGGGTCTCCAGACGCTTTTCAACTGACCATCTACAAACATTGCGAACCCTAATAGAAAAAACCAAAGAATACAATATTCCCATATACCTTGCATTTGTTGATTTCCAAAAGGCATTTGATTCTATAGAAACATGGTCCTTTTTAAATGCCCTTAACAACGCCAGAATAGATTCTAGGTATAGAGCTCTTTTAAAAAATATATACGAGTACGCAACAATGCAAATATAAATAAACAAAGATACGAAAACAGATAAAATCAAATTAAATCAAGAAGTACGTCAAGGGGATACAATATCGTCAAAGTTATACACTGTGGCTCTAGAAGACGTCTTCAAAAAACTTCAGTGGGAACAAAAGGGAAATAAATATTGATGGATCATTTCTAAATAATCTACGCTTTGCAGATGACATCGTCATTATTTCCAGCAACTTATGCGAACTAACAGAAATGTTGCATCAATTGAATGAAGCTTCTAAAGTATAGGGCTGACAATAAGCAAGACCAAAACAATGCACCCCGACAATGCTCATATCAACAGAGGCGATTAGATAGTTGAGAATGTCAAAGAATACGTTTATGTAGGTTATACAATCAAACTAGGAAAATAAAATCAAACAGCGGAGATAACTAGACGCTGACATCCCAATGAACCTGAAACGAGAGGCCTATCATAAATGCATTTTGCGGTGACAACGTATGGATTAGAGACAACAACACTAACTGATCACTTGAGGGTGGCTCAGAGAGCGTGCTATGTTGGGGATTTCCCTTAGAGATTGAGTGAGAAATCAGGAAATTATAAGAAGGACTAGAATTACAGACGTACTATTACGAGTGGCCGAGTTAAAGTGGAGCTGGGTAGGGCATGTTGCACGCCAGAACAGTAAAAAATGGGCCATCAGGGTTGTACTTTGGCGACCCAAAGAAACAACGAGAAGTAGAGGTAGGCTACAAAGGCGCTAGATAGATGATATCAAGGAAGAAGTAGGTCGCAGCAAGTTCCGGATAGCACAAGACATACAGAAGTGAAAGAGACACGGAGAGTCCTATGTCCAGAAACGGATGAAAGAAGGCTGAAGAAGAAAAAGAAGAAGAAAAATGTTGATTTTAATTATAATTAATTTTACGATATCACAACTTTATAATTTTGGGCCATCCTGTACAAAAAAATCACCATAATTAATTTTTTTTTTATGAAAACTAACGAAATTTGGTCAATTGTAACTTCTATCTTGGAACACCCTGTATATGCTTCCCGCCTTACAAAATTTTATTCTGGAGCATTCAAAACTCTCCACAACAAACTTGAATTAATAGGGGGTATTTGTATGACTTTACAAAGGCCTTCAATAAAATTATTCCTAAAATAATGCAGACAAAATAACTAACATTATAAAGCATAGAGTAAAAGGCATATACATATTTGAATTAGAGCATGCTTGTCATTAATATTAATATTACCATATTAATAAAAATACAATTACAAAATACGAGAGAGAAAGCGTTAAAATCGCTAACTAGCGTAAAATATAATCGGCTTAAGCTTAATGGCCGAAGATATAGGCGCATTAAGTAATATCAAGCAGAATTCCAGTAAAAAAGCCATTTGGTGTTTATCCCCCAGATACGTTATCCAAGTTTTGCTAAACTTTTACTACTGCGCTCTATAAGGAAATGGCTTCAAATTATGCGATATTTATGACCGGAGCCAACAATATAAATTTAACTGCCTCCATTCACTTTACGCAAATGTAGTTTTACGACCCTATTTTGGCGAAACGGTGTTCAAATTTACCTATAATATGATATTTCCAAGTTCGTCAGCCAAATTATTTCCAATAGAATATAAAATATTATAGTTATATTTATACTATACTTAAGCACATTATGAGCATTAGTAGAGTCGCAAATCGGACATAATCCCACTGTTTGCTATTCCAAAAAAAAAAAAGAAAAACACGTTATTCGCTAAATGCTGGTGTCCAAAAAATTGTCAGCTGTCAATTTGGCAGATTCGATGTCATCTTTAATTTTTTTTATGGCAACTCATTGCCATATATCTACGACCATATAAATAAAAGCATTAATTTAAATTTAATTTTAAATAATAAAAGTTTAACCTTCACATTAAAATTTCTGATCGTTGTGTCAAACGGATTTAAAAAAAGAGCCGTTACATAACAAGAGTTCATAATTAGTAGTAGTAATTAGTAGTTTATTTACGACCAAAAAAAATTGAATAATACTTATAATTTTAATTTTAAATGAAAAAGTAAAAATTTAACTTTCAAAGTTCTGATTTTAACTCGATGCATCCATTCAATACAATGGATTAACAAAAATAAGTTACGTTTCAAGAGTCATTACATCACTAGTCATGTAATGATTATTATTGTTAAAAAAATAGTTTCATTTTCAATTTATATGACAATATTTATTAATTTTTACCGCACGAATTTGCAGCCTTCAAGCAGAATAAAAATTACCGAGCATGTCGCTGTTTAACAAAATTATTTGTTAGGAGCAAGCAATATTATGAAAAATTCATTGCGTCCTTATTTAATATTCAAACAACGGGGTTCGTAAAATTGCATAGAAATCCTGCTGAATATTTTCATGTATCATTATTTGTCAGTTGCCAGCTGCCTGCTATATTTCTATATAAAATTGCAGGCATGCAATTATTATTGCTCACTGTACTCCTTTGGATAGAGAAATATTACTCTCGCCATGCTAGAAGATTGTTTTATTTACGTTGGGAAATATGTTCTGGAGCTGAATATTATAACATGTTCTTTATCGACTTCAAAATCCCAGATTCGTCTGCAAATCATATTTCGCGAAAATGAGCAATGAGAATATGGCTCTGGAATACTAAATCGTTTGTTGAATTAGGCATCTGACATGGGATCGAGTAGCTGACAATTTTTATCAGGTCACGTAGTGACGGAAAATTATTTGTGTTAAAAATCGGAGAATTGAATGTTGTGTTATAGGGATACATCTTCGTCAGGTTTACTGAGCGGGGTGTTGTGATCCTTGTTTTTCTATTTATTAGAAAAAGCATAATAGATAATAATTTGCATGTCCTAATATACTAGCCACACAATACGTTCGTTAATCTGATCTGCTGTCAGATCACGCACGTGTTTCGGTCAGTCGAATATACTCCAGCTGGAGCCAAATATCTTTAAAATAATATTGTGATATAGGATTTTTCCATGAAATGGAATATTGCAAATATTTCCGCCCACATCTCCGTGTATTTTCGTAAAATTATTCAAACTGTCGATTATTAGTTTCCATTCCGCATTAATCATAATAATTTATATTTGCAAAAAGTGTTTCAGTTCAAGTTTTCCATCGGGCAATGAAGCATATATCTTAAATATTGCTTTGACTGTACCTAATACTTCTGCATCATCCTGAAAATTAATATTTGGAGGGAATGCGGAATGCCATTCATTATTTACAGAGAAGGAATTAAAAGAACAGATTTAGCTGCACGATTTGGACAATCGGACTTCCATCCAAAGTTTGAAACGAGTCTTGAAAAACTCCCAGAGTTTAATGTATTGATAATATTTTTATGATATGCAGCACATGAGACTACTTAAATTTTACTATAACATCGGAATTAGTAGCCATATTACTATTGAAAAGATATCAGTATTTTTGTCAAAATTATTACTCCAAGTAATATATTGAATAATAATGTTATGGTTTTACAAAATTTACATAAATAAATAATGTACAGGGATAAAACGCAAATTTTCGTTTTTTAAATTGCAATCACCAAATATTTTTAAATTTTCAAATTTCACTCAAAACTCTAGATTGATATGATGGTGAATACTCTTTATTAATTTGGACATGTGTTCAAATCTAGCGATTTAATTCGTATTTTATTACTATTTCACGCCACTGTGTATCGCATTCCAAGAATGCCCTTAAAAACTCTCTGCGGCATTCATAGCGCCATCTCTGGTCCCAACGGTTATCCATCTGCATCAGGTCAGCTACATAGCTAAAACCATGATACACATATAACGGTATGCTGATTTCTAGACTCGTTTTTGCCTCACCCGCGCATCTACGTCACTCGGGAAAAATGTTCCTTTTGACGCTGTTATAGTTTATTTAGTTAAGTGAATTTTTAGATTTGTTTTGTGTTTATATATATTATAGGATTATTTAAATTAAGAACTTATAGTATAATTATGCCGAACTGTACTGTGGCTACTTGTAAGAACAATAATAGGACCACCAAAGGGAGTGATATTTAATATTTTCGTTTTCCTAAATATGAGTTAGCAAATCAGTGGATTTGTGCTTTTCGAAGAGAAGATGGATTTAACATAAAGGATGGTGAGTATCTTTAATTATTAAAGCTTTACTTTATTATTTTTATTACATATTTCCACGATTTACATGATTTTTTATGGCAGTGGCACACACTCTAAAGGGAGATCCTATGGCTAGAGATGGATCCTAATTTCACGTACCGTACCGTGATTTTAGCTGCCGCTAATTCGACATTAGGATGCTGCTATGCCTTGGTTCCGTTCTTTAAACATTCTTTTTAGATATACCACGATCAAGTCACGGTTCACGGTCTAGCCAGACACTATGTGGTTAAAAAATATTTGCCAAAATTTAAATAAATAAAAAAAATAAAGCAACATGTATTATTGAAGTGTTATTGAAGTGAAACTTCCTAACGCTCGCCGGGAGGATATTTACACATGCTCACATACGATGGTACCAGGGTCAGGGGCGTAGCGATAAGGGTATCTGAGGTATCAATGATACAGGGCCCACCACCCAAAAGGGGCCCCCATGGCTCTTTACCTGGTACATTTGTCAAGATGTATTTTGCCCACCAATGTTTTAAAATCATTAATTTTTATTTCGAGGTTGTTTTCTTTGTTGTCATGTTTTCAGATATATTTAAAGTTATTAATCCAGTTTCAAAGGCATTACTTCGAGGAAACATGAAACAAATATAAAAATCTATCAAGAAAATGGAACATTGCTCCTTACTTTAAACCAAAAAGATTTAAAAAAGTTAAGCGGTTTTATGACGAATTGGCAGCAGACCAACGAATCACTGACTGTGAATCACATTTTAAAGTAAATATTTTCAATAGAGCTTTAGATATTTTAATAAATCAATGCCAAAAACGATTTTCTGGCATAAATAGTTTATTTCATAGTTTCAGAGTATTATTACCAAAACATCTTATTAACTTCAGTGAAGATAATATAAAACATTATGCAAAAGAAATTAGTACAAAGTATAGCGACGATTTAAGCAGTGATCTAGGGGAACAGCTCTGCATCCTTAAACTGTGTCTCAAATCAGAACTATGAAAAACATCTTCTATTAAAGAGCTTATAGAGCTGTTATTTAAATTTGATAGCTTATCATCTTCGTTTTCCGAGGTAATTACTGCAGCTTTAATATTTCTATCACTACCAGTATCGTCAGCTCAGGCAGAACGAAGCTTTTCCAAAATAAAACTAATAAAAAGCTACTAAGAAGTACAATGCTACAAGAGCGATTATCAACTTTGGCTATTATCTCAATTGAAAAGGATGAAGCCACTTTTTTAAAATCATAAATGAGTTAGAAAAATGTCTTTTTAAATTTGTAGAGGTGCCAACGCCATACCTAATAACTTATTTTATATTTTCACAATTTCTTTTTGTAAATAAAGTGATTATTTATATTTTTTTTTGTATTGCAAAAAATCGGTCATTTGGAAAACTCAATCTCGATGGTGCGTCTTTCAGTAGGGTGGGGGGCCCTAGTCAAATGTTGATAGCGGGCCCACTTAGGTCTCGCTACGCCACTGACCAGGGTGCTAAAGTCGGTTAGGTTCTGTAGCGCTACAAAAGCTCATTGATTTGCGCACCTAATCGCGCCATGTCTTCGCGAAGCAATCGTTCCGTTCGAACAGCTCTCGTGGCCAAGTGGTGTAGGTGGTTAGGTCTCGATTCGGCGGCTCTATCGCGGAGCGGCGCGTTTTAATTTTTTTTTAAGGTTAATTTTCTATACAGTTTTATGAAGAATATTTTTTTTCATTTAGGCCTTAGTATTATATTTAAAAATTGGTATATTTAAAAAAACTACTTTTTAACCAAATCCGGTGCGATATGTAGGGGTCGTCATTTCCTTGACAACTTCTTGATTTTGTCTTGATTTCAAGACAAGATTATGACAAGAAATGATCCTTTTTTTGTCAAGACAAGACAAGAAATTAGTTCTCAAGTCCAAGATTTCTTGGAAAGAAACCAACGAAATCTTGAAATTTCTTGAAAATGTAAGATAAAAAAACTCATTTGTTTTGCTAGTTTATTGAAAAAAAAACAAAGTACTGAAACATCTTTAATGGAATGATAAAAAAATTATTATGTAAAAAAATTACTTTTTATTTTCAAAGATTTTTGGATATGTTATGGCCTAAGGTGTTGGGATCAAAAAGTACTTTTCAAACCGAGTCTATATACTTCAGTGGAAATGAAATAAATATGTAAAAATGTACAAAAAATATTTGAAAGGGTTCTGAATATTGACTATTAAATAATGAGGTCAATACAAAGAAAATTAAAATTGTACTTTAAGTTTGGTAAAACTATATCTTGTGGGCTAAATTAAATTGAATAATTTTTTAATGCTTAATGACTTTTTATTTGCAAAGGATTTTGTTTAATATTTTTGGATATGTTATGGGCTAAGATATTAGAATTAAAAAGAACTCTGCTCAGCTGATCTACTTCAGTGGCGTACAAAATATTTAAATTTACGCAATTTTTTAAAATTAAGAAAAAAATTATTTATGAAGGAATGAACTATAAAACAATACTATAATGACCGCATGCCCCTCGATTCTACGCATCAAGTATAAACATCACAACAACCAAACTCATCCCGACTTTTTACTTAGTTCTCAAATGTTGAAATAATACTTAAATAACCATTTATAAATTTAAATCATTTTCTAGAGTAAAACTATGTATAATATATCAATTATAATTAGTAATATAAATATGGAATGAAAATTCTTTAGTTAACACACGTACACGTATAATTAGGAACGTACCTATTATCGAAAATGTCCTTTAAAATCCCCCAAAACGCGAATATTGCATTTCAAAACATATTTTGTTCTATACACGCTTACATAGCAGAATCGAAAGCGTCGTTCACGTGTGACGTCACACGGTTCTGTGTGGGAGGTTTTGCCTGCACAAGAGCATACCGTTATATGTGTATCGTGGCTAAAACCAGAATGGCTTCGAACAATACAATCCACGTATTTCGAATCACAATTATTCAGAGTCAGCTGCAAGCAGAATTCATCCGGCCAATCACAGTGGTTCCTACAACGACTACCGGAAACAGTCAATTTAGCATCCCTAAAATTCCGATCCATAATAATCGAGCTTTATAAAAACTAGTCAGCAGATTTCGACCAGGTTTGTGTTAAAATTCAAAATTTTTATTTAGACGACCGGTGATGGTAAGTTTTTGTATAACCTATACATTTACAATAGTTGCCCTCTACGGAAAGGGATATTTCAAGAGTGGGTAAGTTCATGCGCCAAGGGGTAAGGATGCGTCCTCAGTAGTCCTCACCTTCTTGAAAATACTTGCTCCCCGACTCTCTCCCAGGTAAGTCGCGATAGCCCGCGCTCCCCGTGGCACTAGGCCATAAAAGTTGTTCACTGATTCTCTCACAATTAAGTCGCTAGTAAGCGTTCTCTGTGGCACTCAACCATGTAAGTAAACTTACTATTTCACCGCCGCTCTCTCAAAAGCCGAAAAGTAAACGGTTTTTTTTTGGCACTCGGCCAATATTCCCTCTGCTTTATTATAATATATTGTAAATGATTAATTTTTAGTAACACGTTTTATTTCGCCAATACACCTTCGCCAGTACAGTTATTATAATTACATAACGCCAGGAGTCGACTCTGCTATCGTACAATAACTATATCCACGCCTTATTTCTAATCTATCTATATACTCCGTATTAAATAACACCGATTCGATTCTACTGCTACGCCATTCGTTTTCCAGGGTTGTCACGTCCTCGCCTATTTGAACGTCGCACGTCGCCTCTCCAAAATTTGCTTGTTACATTCGGCCATCCTGCAACGATTAATGCCCTCATTAATTTAACTCGCCAGTAAATCAACCAGATCTTATCGATCTGTGCATTCGCCATAACACCAAATCGCCTACACTAAGAGTTTCGCCTGCGGTTGCAACCTTACGCCTTTTATCATTCACCATTTATCAGTCACCTTTATATTACGCCTTTGTCAGATTTTCACTCGCCTTTTGCTATCTCAATAAGAAGTTTAGACCTTAAATCGCCATAGCTCTCGCCTTTCGCCAACAGAGCATTCGCCATTTGCACCTCGCCAGTTAAACTCACTTGCATGCACCTTTCAACCTGACCATTCGCCCTTTGCACCTCGCCAGTCACTCACTTGCATGCACCTTTCAACCTAACCTTTCGCCCTCGGTGTTTTACACCTCGCCTCGCCAAAAAGTCAGCAAACGCCTTGCTCGTAAACGCCAGCCCGCGCCAGCAGTTGGAAATAGTACGCCTTGGATACCCAAAATTCGCCAAACGCCTCTCTCAATTTGAGAATCGCCTCAGAAGACCGCAAAGTCTTCGTCGCCTTCGCCTGCGCATGATCCTGGACTTCCTTGCCCCTCCAGTTCCACAATATCGGTTGATGGACGCCGATATCTGTCAAAAGAGGAAAGAAAGCCAGTATACAAGTCTCCAGGGGAAGAGCAACCAAATGCCATCGCATTCGCCTGTAGATCGAGAGCTAGACTGTCAATCAGACACGAAAGCGCCTTTGTGCCTGGAAGCCCACACCTTTCGATCAACGCCATTTTATCATGATAATAATGAGTCATGGTTTCGCCGTCCAATTTAACCTTCGCTATCATCTCCTTGAGCAGCTGAGCAAAGTCATGCACTCTAGGAAACGCCTTCCTAAGAGCCGCCTTCCAGTCTTCCCATGAGAGGTCATATTCATCGAGCCGATTAAACCAGCCCCTTGCTGCGCCTTGCAATTTCGCCTGCATAAAATACGCTCTCTCATAGTTCGACCATTCATGAATGTCGCCCAACTGATCAATTTTGCTCAACCACCTGACTACGTTACAGTCCTGGCTGTCAAGATCAAAAGGGTCATTAAGGTCGCCGCCTACCCTTGCCCTTGACCCCATACAGCCTAAACTGCAAGCGGAGTCCGCCCTATCGCTACAAGCATGCTCTACTACCGCCTGAGGAACGCGCTCACCTGATTTTTCGCCCTTCTTGTTGCCCTTGGTACCGCCAGTACCAACGGCCGCCCTTTGTTTCGTTGCCTTTACCATTTCGGCCGCCTTTTGCTTCGCCGCCCTTGCCATTTCGGCCGCCACAATCTGCTGGATACTAGTTGCCAAATCGCCTTTCAATAGCTTATGTACCATGGAGACTGTTTCGTCTTCCATCGCCTTCGCCGTGGTCACCGTCGTTCAATTCGTCACTTCTGCCTTCTTCCATAGGAAATCACTTGAAAAACGCCTTTTAAACACCAATGCCAATAAACACAGTTGAAATACGCCACAATTTTTACAATAATCCCTAATTAATTAGCACACACTTGTTTATTATTATCGTGAATATCTGAAAAATCGCCAAATGTCAATCCACTGTCAAGGATAGCAACAAACGCCCGCCTTTTGTTATGAGTTTTTGTGATATCGTCACTCACACAAAAAAGAAGAAGATGCCACTGCGATTTAACTCGCCGAAATCGCGTATTTCACCGTTCTCCACAACAAATAACACAATACGTAGGTTATCCCGACTTCTGATCTGTAAACGATTAGTTTTTAGTAACACGTTTTATTTCGCCAATACACCTTCGCCAGTACAGTTATCATAATTACATAACGCCAGGAGTCGACTCTGCTATCGTACAATAACTATATCCACGCCTTATTTCTAATCTATCTATATACTCCGTATTAAATAACACCGATTCGATTCTACTGCTACGCCATTCGTTTTCCAGGGTTGTCACGTCCTCGCCTATTTGAACGTCGCACGTCGCCTCTCCAAAATTTGCTTGTTACAATATAAAGTTTCTCATAAGTGCTATTTCCGTTAATTTCTCGTAGCGT
>MU185408.1:159407-170190 GCA_016904865.1 Pissodes strobi | reverse complement strand
GGTGCAAATTAAGGCAAAATTGCGCATTTTGGTGCAAATTAAGGCAAAATTGCGCATTTAGGTGCCGTTTAGAAAGTTTTAAAATTCCGAGTATTTACGGAGATATCCGGAAAAACCGAAATTTTGAAAAATCGTTTTATTTTTTTCCTGGGCTTATTTCAAAACGGATTTCAAATCTAATTGCACTTTTGCATTGCCATTTTTTCCTCTCTATCCTATGACGAGATCCAGTTTGAAATCAGACGTTTCGTCTGCAAGGTATCATCAACTTTCTTTTTTTAAATACGAACTTTAATTTTTTTTATCGTTTTTCAGATGGTATTGGCGTTATTAATATGAGTATGTGTTTTTATTTTTTTTATATATCCTTTTTTATTTTTTTTATTATTTTTATTTTATACATTTTGCTTTGGCGTGATTTTAAATAATTCAAGGCAGGTACTTTTGAAATTTTCATATTCTATAAAAATATTTTATTTCTTTTTTGTATTAAGTGGAAAATTGGAGCCCGTATTAAAAATGAAAAATAGTAAAATTATTTTTTACAAGAACTCAAACAAGTTGCTTAGTGCATTTTATTTATAAGCAAAAATCCAATAGGAGTTTTTCCATCAAATTTCCTATAGTATCACGTAGTATGATAATAAATTGTTGATGTTCTCTATTAAATAAATTTTTAATTGGTTAAAAGTTAAGAATATTTTATCTTTGCAGTAAGCAACTTGTTTGAGTAATAGTTCATGGCCATATTCTTGTAAGAAATAACTTTACTATTTTTAATTTTTATTACGATCCAATTTTCCACTTAATACAAAAAAATAAAGTAAAATATTTTTATAGAATCTAAAAATTTCAAAAGTACCTACCTTAAATTATTTAAAATTACGCCAAAGCAAAATATATATTTAAAAAAAAATAATAAAAATTAAAAGAAAATTATAAAAAAAATAAAAAAATATAAAAACACATAGTCATATTAATAACGCTAATACCATCTGAAAAACGATAAAAAAAATTAAAATTCGTATTTAAGAAAAGAAAGTTGATGTGGATCCCATGATGACGAAACGTCGGATTTCAAACTGAATACCATCATTAGATAAAGCGGAAAAAGTGGTAATGCAAAAGTACAATTCAATTTGAAATCCGTTTTTAAATATGCCCAGGAAAAAAATAAAACGAATTTTCAAAATTTCGGTTTTTTCCGGATATCTCCGGAAATAGGTACTCGGAATTTTAAAACTTTTTAAACGGCATATTGTTAGGCACCTAAATGCGCAATTTTGCCGCCTTAATTTGACCGACACTGTATCTATTACGGTTTTAGAGTTCCCCATACATAGACACGAATTCGAGCCACCCTATGTGCAGGTGCATGCAATTATTTCTCAAAGTATGGCGCCAAATACAAAAAAACCTGTACATTCTTCAATTAGCTTTTTGGTGTTCGAAGAACAGTTATCTTCATCTATAGTATAAGCATTATCTTCAAAAACTATATTAAAAACTATTCAGGTAATTATTTAAAAACTATATTATAAAACGTTATCTGAGAAAGGAAACATAATTGAAGGTCAAGTAATTCCTTACAGAAAAGCCAACAAAAAAAATAGAACCTAAAAAAGAAATCAGGACGTTTTCTCAGTACTGTCATAAACTTCATGTTGCAAATTCTTATAACATTTAAAGAAAAAATAAAGATCCTATAAACTTGTCCCCAAACGCTTAATTTCGGAGATAGCGGGTGTTACAAAAATGCATTTTATAAATTTGCTGTTTCAAAATTGTACAGGGTGATCCCCTATAATGTCGCCCCCCTATAACTTTTTTATTTTAAGTGTCCCAAAAGTATGGTTATGTAGGTACTGAAAAATACTTTTTTTCTGCGTATAAAAAATATTGGAAAAATTATCAGTATACAGGGAAAACCAAAAAGTTAATTTTTTTTCAATGGAACACCCTATATATGAATTTACTTTTCGATTCCTTGTAAAATTCTAAGCATATTTTATGTATGATGTTATACCTCTAAAGTTAGTAGTTTCACAGCTATCAACAGTTGAAAATCGGTACTTTGGCTACTTTTCACCTTTTTCCTCTCTAGCTAGTCACATGATTAATTAGGAGAATGTGGAAAAGTTTGCACTCATTTGAATGGCTTGATATGTCTGAAAAGGATGAAAATCAAGCACAATAATTTTTAACTGTCTGTGTGTACACGCTTATTTATGTCTACGATAGCGATCACTTTCGTTCAATTTGAGATAGATTTAAGTAGGTAGGTACTTCAAATTTAGTACACATATTACACTTCAGGAAACACCAGTTTGTATCGCTTTAGCTGCTATTGAACGATACCCCAAACAAAAAGTAGGTCCCACTTCTCACTGCACCCTTAGAACTTTGGTACAATATCAATATATTTTGCATTTTCATACAGGGTCGGTACTTTGGCTACTTTTCACCTTGGTAGCAAGAAGATCATCAGAGATGGAGTAAAATAAATTTCACATTCCTATCTTAACTTTTCAAGAGCTATCTGACGGTACTAACTGGCAGGCGGTACCATGGGTACCAAATCTGGTACCTCGGTAGGTACCATAAGTTAGCAACATCAGATAGCTCTTGGAAAGTTAAGACAGGAATGTGAAATTCATTTTACTCCATCTCTAATGATCTCCTTGCTACCAAGGTGAAAAGTAGCCAAAGTAGCGATTTTCAACTGTTTATAGCTGTGAAACTACTAACTCTAGAGGTATAACATCATACATAAAATATGCTTAGAATTTTACGAGAAATCGAAAAATAAATTCATATATAGGGTGTTCCATTGAAAAAAAAAATACTTCTTGTTTTTCCCTGTATACTGATAATTTTTTCAATATTTTTTATACGCAGAAAAAAAGTATTTTTCAGTACCTACATAGCCATACTTTTAATTTTTTTGAGACACTTAAAATAAAAAAGTTAAAGGGGGGCGACATTATAGGGGATCACCCTGTACAGTTATCTTGAGCTAATACCTGTGACTAGTAGTGTAATTTTAGGTAGACTGGCGTATTTTCCGTAAATAAGCTTTATTTTCACTATTCTAAGTTTTTTACAAATGGAGGCGACTTTTCTTTATTGTAAATTTTTAATAATAAAACAATCACAAAAAATATTTGACATTTTTCTGAAAATAAAATGCACTGATTGACCCATCTCTAAAATAGTTTATTATCTAAGAACCAACTTAATAAAGTAATTGCATAATTTTGATAATACGTTAAAACTGTAAAAAATTATTTGAAAAATTCATTTTTCACTCCTTTACCTCGAGAATGAAGCGTTTAGAGACATATGTTATTTATTCTTTAAATATTCAATAAGTAAACCTACTCTGTGAGCAAGCACTCTCAATGAATTATTGATTAAGATTGCACTAATATGCTTGAGATTTTTAAAAATATTTATAATTATCTTATGCCGGCTTAGAAATCAAGAGCATGACTTGCGCACATTTTAAATTTTAGTTTGTTTTTCAAATAAATTAAAAATTCCAAATGCAATATATTTTGTATACAATATGCAGCTTCCTGCATTGCATCATTTCTGAAATAGAACTAAATAACTCATCAAATACAATTCATTGTCAATTAAAAATGGCATATGACTAGTGCTACACTCCATCCAACAGGAAGCAACTGTCAGCAGACTCGCTGTAATTCAAATATGCATTGTTTCCAGTACCTAAATGGCAAAAATATTACCAGTCCACAGAAATAAATCCATGCTGCATTGTTGGACATGTCACTATTTTGACACTGACTAATTCCTGACTAGTAAGTAGACTAAGATAAAAAAAAATATCAGGTGCAGCCCTACAGACATTTTATCATGCATTTGCCAAAATATCCCCTTCATCTACCATTAAAAATTACCTTCAGTAACACCATTCAAAATAACATTAACAAAAGTACAAAATACAAGCTAAGGACCCATCATTATTCTAATGCAACTATAAAATTGATAAGTGCAACCACTAGTTATTGATTTCCAAATGGAAAATATCATTATCATATTTCTTATCTGATGCCGGTTCATGATGCACCTTACTTTCCTCTTCTGTTTTACTGCTAATAGTCTCGTTATCTCTCTCCTTTTTGCTTTCAACATCTGAAGTTTCACTTTCACTGTACCGACGATCAAGTGCACGTTTCTTGTTGCGAGCCTTACGTTGATTTTTCTTTTTCTGTCCAAGAATACTTGAATTTGACCTGTAAAAATAGACATTTTAAGTAATAACATACCTAAAGCAATGCAATATTAATGAACTCTTATACAGGACATAAAAATAAACTGAGATAATCATTAGGATGGATATAAGGAAAAACTGCTGAAGTAGGCAATACTAGAGCGCACTCGAGCGATACGATATATCAAATTAAAGATTGATAGTAAAATCAGATTCTTCAACATAAGCGGAACTTTCCATATCCATTGTATAAAAATTTTATCAGCTTATTATTATTTTTGCTAGTCACATGATTAATTAGGAGAATGTGGAAAAGTTTGCACTCATTTGAATGGCTTGATATGTCTGAAAAGGATGAACATCAAGCACAATAATTTTTAACTGTCTGTGTGTACACGCTTATTTATGTCTACGATAGCGCTCACTTTCGTTCAATTTGAGATAGATTTAAGTAGGTAGGTACTTCAAATTTAGTACACATATTACACTTCAGGAAACACCAGTTTGTATCGCTTTAGCTGCTATTGAACGATACCCCAAACAAAAAGTAGGTCCCACTTCTCACTGCACCCTTAGAACTTTGGTACAATATCAATATATTTTGCATTTTCATACAGGGTGCCAAAATCTTACGGGATCTTAGAAGACTAGGAAATCCAAGCTCAGTTAAAATGAGGCAATGTTGCGCCAATAGCCAAAAAAAATAAGTCAAGATATCTTCAAAAAGCATGTATTTGAAAATATATTTTGATATAAATTACACTCTGTTCCAGTTACTGCTCTATCAGATGTGTCCTCGTGTCCTCACACCAGGTCACGCCCTCAAATTTATTATTTTTTAAACAAACATGGATTTTGATTAAATTTTTTGAAAGCTTGTGGTTTTCCAAAACCAACATCATATCACATTTTATAATGAATTTATCAGCAAATTTGATATAGCTATTATTGGTTTTGGGAAATCCAAAGCTTTAAAAATAACTTGAAAAATAGTTAATAAAAACCCAGGTCCGCATTTAAAAAATAAAGTTCAAGATAGTGTACCGTGGACGAAACGCTGGGTCCAAAAATTGAGGAAACAACAACTTGATTATTTCCAGACTTTAATAATTTAAGGAAGGAGTACAAATCTGAAATACATAATGCTAGGGTTAGGGCAAATGATAATTTAATTTCTACTTCCGCAAACCCTTCAAAGTGTGCCTGGAATGTAATTATTAATAGTCAACGGGGGAAATGAAAAAATACAGTTCACAGTGGTATATCTCCAGACGACTCTAATAACTATTTTTCCCGTGTTGCTCGGGATCTTGTTGGTCTTCTCCCTGCGTCTGGTGTGGACCCGTTGACTGGCTTTGGTGTTGGTCCCTCAACTTTGAGTTTTGCATTCTCAAAGGTCACTTTCAATGAAGTACGAGATATAATGAACAATTTAAAAAACAAAACTAGTAAAGATAGTTTTAATGTTAAAATTATAAAATCCACTAACAATATTCTCATAATACCACTAATAAAACTCATTAACTTATGTTTTGAGGAAATACTGTTTGCATCAGCTTTGAAAACAGCTATTGTTGCTCCTATTTTCAAGAACGGTGATATGCAGCTGCCCTCAAACTACAGACTTATTTCACTCATTCCAATAACCTCAAAAATAGTAGAAAAATGCATGGCTACCAGAATTACAAAGTTTTTTGAGGAGTATAATATTTTCTCAGAATGGCAGCTTGGGTTCAGAGATGGTAAAAGTACAGTGCAGGCGATATTGGGACTGATCTCGGCTATTAGGGAGTTGTTTCAGAGCAAGCAGTTTAATGCGGTCTTATTCTGTGATCTAAGTAAGGCGTTCGACTGCGTTGATCATGACTTCCTTCTCCTGAACTTGCTGCTTATATTTTTTCTCCAAATAGCATCCAGCTATTGAAATCATATCTAGAAAACAGATGTCAGGTTGTAAGGGCCTCGGGAGGGAGTGGACTCTGCTGAGAGTGTTAATATTGGGGTGCCACAGGGATCAATACTTGGCCTCATACTATTTTAAATTAATATGAATGACTTGCCAACAATACACACTCTTTGCGGACGACACTACTGTGGCCTTCAGGGCTGATACCCTAACCAACCATTGGAGGGTGCTCGGGCGGCACGTGGGTGAGCTGAAAGTTGGTTTTGCATGAATGGATTTCTGCTGAATGCAGATCAAACGGTGATATTTTCCATGAGAAATATTGAATCTTCTGGTGGTGCTGAAGGAGCTAGACTAAGAAGGTGTCAGGATGGCCCAGGTTATTGGTCAGTAAAGATCAATTGTAACGAAAAAATATATAGAAGTGCCTATAAATGAATTCTTGAACGTTTATAAAGAACTCAAGAGCAAGACAAACACGTGTAATATTAAAACGAAAAAATAGAAGAAAAAAAATAAAAAACTGGATTAGCAATTCTACTATTACATCTTTTAAGACTGGGGACAAAATATAAAAAAAGACCTTTAAATAGTTATAATCCAAATAATCAAAAGGTAATAAAGTTTCCCATATGGAGCACACTTTTTGCCTTTAAATGTATCCCACTACTTCCTCAATATATTTCCTCATATCTACTTCTCCATAACTCATTTCACATGCTCATAGTAAAGGGTGATGTGTTTGAGATGACATTTGAGACTATATTAGAGTAACTACCTACTCTTTTACAAGTTTGAAAAATTAATCATGCAGTGGGAATTTGCACTTAATCGTCTTATGAAAGGAGAGCTTTATACAATAAATTAAGATTTCTATTTTGAATTATTATAACTAAAAAAATTAATATTTCTTTTATAAAATATGTACGGTTCTCACTAAAGATTGAAATATTTTAAAACTGATATCAATTTAGAATGTAAAAACATTTAAAAATGGCACTTTTATTATAGCCATCATTTCCTTTACATCAAAATCACATACTCAGGTACGCACACCTTTAGCAGGCAAAGTAATCATGATGCGTCAAAAATTGTGTTATCAACATCAGGTTGAAAAAAGGGTATCAAAACACTCTCATTACAAAATGCGTTTGCATTTCTTAATGGTTTTAATGTCAAATCAAAATAGGAAAATTACCATATGATATGCTCTTCAGATTCGAAAACGTTGCCACTAATTTACATAATTTTTTGAAGCTAAGGTCTCTAAATCTACAATTGTGCTATAATAAGCATTTTACCATATATCACAATCAATACTTACACTTTTCTTGGTGGTATCGAGGGTGTTAGAAACATACTGAAATCTTTTCACACATCGAATAAATACAAAATACTTAATTATCAACTTGATAAAGTATCTAGCATTAGAGCAACATTGCATTGAATCAGATTAAAAATCGTACATACCTTTACCTTTATTATTCTTAAAAGCAAAAAATTTAAATCTGATGCCATAATATCTATATCTCAATAACAATTTAAGTATTTAATAATTTGAGTAATGTTATTTTTCATTTTTAAAATAAACTGGATATAAAGGATATATTAGGATATACCAAATTAAGTTTCAAGTAAGTAGGAAAGTTTTTTACTTGTATCGAGAGATCTATTAATCTGTTTTCACCCTACTACTCACTTACCTACATAATGAGCTTATTTATAGCCTGAAAATTAAAAACATCCTACAATATTTCTCTCAACATTACCTACCTACCTATTACAGAATTGAAAAACCGGTACCTAAACTTCAGAACTCTTAATATAATAGTTATTTTGCCTGTAACAGTAGCTACAAGTGCATACCTGAATAACTGTTGTGTAACAACATCGTTAAACCTGACAGTTTTCTTCAAGCTAGAAGACATTCCGTCATCTTCCCTCAAATTCTCAGCAACACAATCAAAGCTTCCATGGTAATTTTCAAATGAAGAACAAAGAAAATCATCCAAGCTGGATTCTGAAACACTTCTACTAAATTTAGACCTAGGGTATGGTATTCTTTTCAGAATGCCTCTGCTTTTGCGAGGTGAAAAGCTGCTTGCACTCAATTCATCTCCACTTGATTCACATGAAGTTGCAAAGATATCGATTGCATTACTTATACGTTTTAGAGGTTTAATTTCTTCGAAACATTCATCTTGCTCCATATCCTCTTCTCGTTTAAGTTTATATTCTTGGCTGGAATTATTTTTTTCCTCAATTTTCTCAGCATGTTCTTTCTTTACTTCAAGTTTATCTTCGTCTATATGTAATTCACGTTGTTCCATAACTTTACTTATAACAGCTGGTTCTTGAATGAATTTTTCTACAAAATTTTCTTTATTTGAACCATATAAATAGGATACTAATTGGTGGGGACTATCCTTAAGGGGAATTTGAAGAATAACGTTGTTGTCCCAAGCTTCAACAGTAACTTCTTCTTCAATAATCTGATGCTGGGGAAATTTGACGTAGAATGCATAACAACTAGGGTAGAAACTAGAGCTAACACTAGTAAATTTAACTTTAATTAAAGAGTCCTCTGTAGAATGGTTTTTACAAACTGTGTTTGCATCCACATTTTTAACATTAAAAGTAAAAGCAATAATATTATCAAATACATTACAGGTAAATTCAGGTAAGTTATAAAGATCATTAGGGTTAAGAAAATCATCATAATTTTCAGTTCTGACACAACTCGAATCCTTGTTGATTGTATCATCGTGCTGATTACTGCTTTGTATCACTGTATTAACAGGTGGTAACACCTGCTCATCATCATCTGACTCGGGACCAGTTGGACTGTTCAAATCGCTCTCAATACAACTTTCAACCCCACTATCATCTTTGACTGGTTCATATATATTTTTTCTTCTGACAGGTAATGTTATCACTAATTTCTTCAGATCCTTATCAAACTTGGCTGCACCATTAGCTTCATTTACCTGATAAGGGAGTGTAAGATTTAATTTGTACTTTGCTGGCTTTTCACTAACAAGTTGTATTGTTTTTTCAGTTACGTCTAAGTTCATATCACTAGAGGATTTTAGAAGAGGCAAATTAATTTCCACAATAAGTTCCTTAGGTACTGTAGCATTAAGCTTTGCATTTTTATGCTCCGTAAATTCTTGTATGTCTATATGACTGCGATGTTTTACTATGTATTTTGGTGCAGTGTATAAAGAATTATTTTCATTACTATTTCTTCTGCTTCTAACTTTTTTAGGGCTTTTATTTGAGCTGCGTTGTGAATCGATTTCGGTGTAAATCTTATTAAAAAATTCTTGCTCTTCCAAACTTCGTTCAATGGGTTTTTCTTTCGAAGGCTTTCGCATAAGACATGCTCTTTTTACACCTTTGTAACTCATCTTAGGGAACTTTAAATTTTTTCTATCCAGATTTACATTGAAATTGTTTTCAACAGCATCAAGAGCAACATTGTTAACCATCATATTAAATTCACGATTTTTGTTGGCAAGGTGTAATGTATCAGGATGGAAAAGTACATCATAAACTTGACAACGAACGCCCTTGTTGTCAATATCTTCATGAGAGGGTGACAGTGAATGTGGCAAAGACCACTGAAGCCCCTTTGCCCCATCTTTAATAGTAGATGACGACGTTGGCTTATTTATATTATCGTTGGAACAAATATTGATAAAACATTTCTGATTTCCGTTAATGCTAGTTTTTATGACATAACCAGCGGTCGGATGTAGAAACGTGACTTCCTGGCCACGCTCTTTCTCAATTTGCTTCACTTCGTCTTCATAGATTTGTCGATTTTTAGGATCTTGAATTTCCTCCACATAGTCGGTCAATAGCTTCCTAAATTCCTCTTTTTTAAGGGCTTCGCCGATTCGGTTTACTTCATCGCCGGATAAATTCAATTCTTTAAGCCGGTCAAACGAATTTGCCATTACAGAGATGCACGTAATAGTTCACTAAAGCCAGTGATAACACTAAATAATCAAGGATCAAGGATTATTGAAACGCAAAACCGCACAAACCGATTTAAATACACTGCGTCTGGAAAATTCTGTCTCCACGTTCACGTGTACAACAAAATCAGCCGGTTGGTTCCGTCAACACCGCAAATGTCAAAATCAGCCGATATTTGTTGCGGTTGCGCGCGAAATTTAAGGCAGTTTACACTCTATAGAGTGTACACTTACATAAAAGGAAACTGATAAAAACTGATTTGTTGACTTTTGGCCCCAATCGCCTACACAAAAATATAAATATATAATACTACTGCATTTATGTTACACAATAATGATAACACTTATCTAAAAATCATTATCAAAATCCGCGGCAATAAGGAGGACTACTAAAGTATTGCACAATAGATATGTTTGTATCATAGATAAATATTAAGTTTGTATTTACAACATACAAACAAGGAAATGTCCCCCTATATATATTTTTCTATGAGGAAATTGTATTAAATTTATGAAGATTGTGGGTATTAATATAATTTCCGGAATTTTAGGAAATGTGGAGTGACAAAATAATAGAAGAGGCAGAAGTAGACTTGCCAGACGTAGGTATCCCTTTTGGGGTACAATACCCCTTTTCTCTTTTCTATACAGAATTTT
>MU185408.1:114784-139407 GCA_016904865.1 Pissodes strobi | reverse complement strand
AACTTATTGTCCCTTTGATCCTAATTTTCCTCCCCGCAAATATTAGGTTTTTTATTAGTTGTAAATAATTAATTCATTGATGGATTCTTCTGACGACGGTTATTAAACTGTACTTAACGCTTGATTTCTTCTAGAATAATTATATCATTAAAAACCAATATTATTTAACAAATAAACGAAAAATAAGAAAAATAAAAATTCGTCATGATGTTATTTCCTCTTTGAAGCATTTTAAATTTAAATTTAATTAAGTCACAGCTTTTTATTGTTAAGATCAGGACATATTTAAAATATCAGAGGCAGATAATAAATAATTAAATAAAGGAATAATTTCAATGGAACTTTAATAGATAATTTTAATTCCTATACTTACATTTAACAGGTGAACGTTAATCCACATTTCTCGCAAATATAAAATATAGAATAGATGGCGATTGGAACAAACATGTTATTTTTTAGGGTCAATATGAGCAACGGTAACATTTAGCAATTCTTTTCCATATTATGTGAGGCCAAAATATACTAAATTAATTAGTCCATTTTCGTATGATCGTATATGCTCAAATAGTTTGTTTGTACTTACTATTTTTCTCTAGAAAAGGTATGACATTTTGCACTCTAGTATTATTTCATTTTATTTATTATAATATAATTTACAAAACTGTTTAATACGTTTTGAGTAGGTATATTTTCTGATCGTCTTTTATAAGTAATATATTCCATAGGTACCCACTATAAGCAAGAAATAATTTTTTTGTCTTTTATGGTAAAAAGGCACTAATTTTCGGCTCTGCTTTTTCTTATACTGTGAATTCCGTGTCGCAAATATGCCACTGTATATCTTTGTTCAACAATATGTATATATATATATATATATAAATATCCACTTAAAATCAGTAGTCCAATAAATTAAAATCATGCATCACGAAGAAATTATAATTGTTAACGAACTTTTGAATCATTGATATTTTAAAGTAAGAATGTGTATTATTTTGTATTAACTAGAACGCCTACATGCTTTTGTAAATTCTTATGCAAAGGAGATAGTAGTTGTTCTCTGAATTATGTACACCAAGGATAATTTCACCAGCGAATAAATCTCACAAGCAGAGATCGAATTTTAGGCTATTCAATGATTGGGTAATAAGGTGACTGGTACCGCTAAAATGTTACTGAAATTGACTGCTAGGCAATCACATTTTGATTAGATTAATGGGGGGCTGGGTGCATTAATACTTATATTCCAGTCACGATTTAGCTTATTAAAATATGATGTACTTATTGTTGATTTGAAAATTTAATAATTGACTTGGGACTTGCATAACAATAAAGTATGCTTGATGATTTTTGGGTGCTGTCAAAGTATTTTTGAAGTGTTTAACTAGGTTCACATTTTGTTTTATTTTTAAATTAAAACTATAGTGCACACTGATTTCGCAAAAAAAAAACATGCTGAGATAGTAGGTTCGAATATTAGGAAAATAATAAAAATTAATTCAGTTACAGGAATAAGAAAATAACGATTTTCAAAATCATCAAAACAGCACAAACTTATTGTAGCCTGGTGTTTCTCCTGGATTCGCCGCTGGCATATAATTATAGCTGCCTCGTAGCCAATTTTAGGATAAATTCAAGTTTTAGATCATGAGGAACAGAACTAACAACGCTTCCTAAAACCACCCCAATCGTTTCTTAAAATTTGGAATGTATAGTCACCTTTATATTTGAAGCAACAATAAAATGTGTATTACATGCGAAATGTAAGCGCTTTTGGCTTCGATCAGCCCACATCAGTATCACCTGGAAGCAAGATGTAAATTAAGTGTTTTTTTTTATGGCAGTGACACATACACTATGGTACTCGACGAACTATGTGTGTGCGAAGATGTTGGTTGACACGGTTCTTGAATAGTTATAAGTTGTAATTTGGAGGAAACAGATGCCCTGGAACTGAGTTCCACAGTGATGTAGTGCGCCAGACAAAGGAGGCCTTGTAAAGCGATGTTCTAGGTGTTTCCAGTTGTGCAACAAGCGGGTGCGCTCTTGCCGCTGTCGTGACTGTCTGACAGGCGTTGCTGGGGGCGCGATTAGGCGGGCCAAATCCTGGGAATATCTGTAAAATAGGGATATATCGGCCACATGGTGTTCCAGACTATCCAGATCCCGGGAAGCTGACGAGACGCACAGCTTCCTTCTGAGCATCTTTAAGGTGTGCTTTGATGCAGCACCTCAAATGTGTGAACACGGTCTTATTTGCGCTTTATAGAGCAAGAGCAGCTACTGCGGGTGTATAGTTTTCTGTTGCGAAATAGCGCACCAAGCGTCTACGAGGCTGATTTTGCAATGCTATCAACGTGTGGTCGTGCCAGAAGACGTTGCTGTTGACCGCGACACCCTGTAGTCCGATTGACGAGGATGAAGGAATGGTCGATCTTGCCATAATGATGGCAGGGCCCGCAGTATTGGCTTTCTTGGTTGAGAACGGAACATGTAAAAAAGCCCAGAGTACAGGTATTATGTTTTTTTTATATAAATTTGGGGGGAAAGAAAATTGATTGAAATATTGCAGGAGTTAAATCCAAAACAAATATTAAAAAAAGAGGTTATACTTACTTCGTCAGGTTGTACAGGGTGTTCCAACGAGGATTGAACAGGGACTTATTTTTATACTTCCCTGTATATTTGAAACAAACCAAAACAGCCATTCGATGTATTTTTTTCTGCTAAATTGAAAAATTGAACCAAAAAACCATTTGAACCAAAATGCTTACTTGGATGAACTGTTTTTTAAACGGAACACCCTTTATATTACCACATTTTTGGACTCTCTAGAGAAACCTAAACACATTTCGTGTATAATATTCTATACCTATCCTTAGCTGTTTACGAAATATTGACAGTTGAAAGTCGGGCATATTGACACTTTGACAGGCTCTAAAATCTAAACCGCAAGAGATCAAAGAAAACGGTTTAAACATTCCGATCTTAGGTTTTCATAAGCTATCGAAAGACAGTAACTTTGAATTTAACCGGAGGTTTATAAGTTCCGGTTAATTTTATCCTCGGGTTAAATTTGGAATTAGGGTCATTCGATAGCTTATGAAAACCTAAGATAGGAATGTGCAAATCGTTTCCTTTGATTTCACGCGGTTTAGATTTTAGAGCCTGTCAAAGTGTCAAAATGCCCGACTTTCAACTGTCAATATTTCGTAAACAGCTAAAGATAGGTATAGGTTATTATATACGAAATGTGTTTAGATTTCTCTAGAGAGTCCAAAAATGTAGTAATATACAGGGTGTTCCATTTAAGAAACAGTTCATCCATGGCGTAAGTCTTTTGTTTTTGGTTCAAATGTTTTTTTGGTTAAACTTTTGAATTTAGCAGAAAAAAATACATCGAATGGCTATTTTGGTTTGCTTTAAAAATAGAGAAAAGGTCAAAAATAAGGCCCTGTTCAGTCCTCGTTGGAACACCCTGTACATATTCGAACAGATTGACAAACCGAAAATATGAACAAACAATGGCTGAGGCCGAAGGCGTTTTGCACTGAATATTAATTAAGCGTTTGCACAGGATACACACTTTTCATTGTTGCTTCTGTACACTCAGCATAGAGTTACATAATACCTTTATTTGCTCCTTAGGTGGCTGGTGCATCTGTAACTTATAAATATAAATATATTGTAAAATTAATGTTGATCTGTAAACATATAAAATAAAACACACTAAAGGAGATAAGAAAAAACAAAAAAAAACATTTCTACAAAAACGAGGAGGAATAAAAATGAGATATTTTGCAGATCACCATCACCCACCCTTGAAGCATGATCCTCATCCACTTTAAAATCTTAAATGACACTACTCTACTCGTAAAATCTCTCTGGAAAACTTTTCAAAACTGCTCCTTCTCCCGACCACTGAAACTGACATCAAAATTAGAAGACTTAAATACGAATTTAAAAAAAAAAAATGTTTAAAACTGGCTTTACGTGGCACGAAATATTAGAAAATAAACGTAAATGATGAAAAATGTTCTCAAGCCTAAATTAAAGCACTATTGTTAGTGCTAGAACTCTCTATATTTTGCGATAATGCAACTACTTGTTTTCTGTTCTTTTTTTTATGTTTTACTAAGTGCTTAAGATGATCATTTATGATCACCATTTTGTTCTAAACAGAAATAAAGTGGATTTTCAAATTTCTTCCTAACTCTCTGAAAAATGTCACTTTGAATACTTTGAATCAATTACCCCCTGACGCCATTCTTCCATATCCGGCTGGATATTGTAAACTAGGGAAACCCCATAAAAAATAAATCCATAAGGGTAAGGTCAGGTGATCCTAGCGGCCACCCAATTGTACCTCTTTTTCCAATCCACTGGTTTGGATAATTTTGGTCTAACCACTCTCTCGCCACAACAGCATAGTACGTATATCATCTTCTTGAAAGTGTAAAAAATTTGCTTTCAAATTTAGTTTGCCTTTCTAAATCTTTTTGGTGTTCAAGTTCATGAACAATCGAGATTGGTTGAACATTTCAGCGGTTATTAAATTTATTTCAATAAAAAAAGATTGTCTCCCAGTATTCCTGCCCAAATATTGACTTTTGGGGGGTATTGATGAGTGTGCCCTGTGTAAAAAGATGTGGATTGCCATAGGACCATTTAGGAAAAAAGAACTGATGCAAATGTTTCTTATAAATTCGGCTCTTGGGGTATATTTCCCTCATGGTTTCATGAAACAGAATTCTTCTGTCCGAATCATCGTCGCCAAGTTCTTGCAATCTTTAATTCAAGAACCGTCTCAATCAACATCTCCGCACACCGCTCGTCGAGTGTCATAGGATCTCCCTTTAGTGTCTGTCATTGCAATAAAAAATTGCAAGGATGACATTTATACATTTTCATTACTTTCCTAACAGATTCTCTGGATACGCTGATACATTTATAGAAACTTAGCCAATTACCTCAATCTACATATCTTCAGCTGAAATTCTACGTTGTTGTCTTTTTTTATTACCAACGCATCCAGTTTCTTGAAATTTTGGAACCAAATCTCTTATGTAGATATGCTGACGTTTTTTCAGGTTGCTTTTCATTAAGAGCAATGGCAGTTTTCAAATAGCACATACTCTGAGCACTCTAAAGAAAAGTCATTTCTACTCCTTGTTCCATATAATATACTATTTCCGAATTAAAACAAAGTCGAAGAAAAAATACACAAGTGATGGCAACAGCAAGCACGTTAAATATTAAATGATGTATTGAAGATTAAAAAAAAGAGCAAAAAACAAGTACAATAGTGATTTAATTTAGGCTTAGGATCCTTTTTCATCATTTACGATTATTCTCTAATTTTTCTTGCCTAATTTTGCAAAAGCCAGTTTTAAAATAAAAATTAATTTTGGTATTGCTTAAAAGCATGTTTTAGGATTTTAAAGCGGATGAGAGTAGTGCTTCAGAGGTTGGTGAAGATGGTTCGCAAAATCTCCTTTGTATTTCCCCGCGCTTTTAGAAACGGTATTTTTAGTCTAGAAAATATAGCCATTGTAAGTTTTCAAATTGTCACCTTGTATAATGAACATCAACCAAATATATGATCCAAAGACGAACTTCAATAATGCAATTTATTATATTACACGAGAGATTCTTTCTGAATGTCAAGAACCTCTTCTTGTTGGCGGAAGACGCAGCAGGACTTCTTCAATATATTTTTAAAGCGGTTTCTATTTTGTTGCAGGAAGAAATGGTTGATGAAATCTACGACATAAGAAGAAACATGGCGATACCACTAAGTTTTGATAGGAACGTATATTTTACAAATTTTACTGCATTCGATAAGCAATTACCCACTTACATCAATCTTATTAGACACCCAGTCGGGAAAGTTATGGCTAGGTATGTATAGCGTGAAAAAACTAGAGTAATCGGTCTACCTACTGCGTGCAAATCAGTCGTTTTAAGTATTACCAATATTACAGATTTATTAGTATCTTTAAGTGAAAACATGTAAATAGTTGTTCAATAAATATAATATTAGTGCAGTAATTATTATATTCTAAAATAATTGTATATGTACCTATATTTTATCATGAACTGCATGAGTTAATATAAAGTGTACCCTAAAGGTCTGGAAACGGGGTTTACGGCATGAATTTTTTTATGGCAGTGGCACACACACTAAAGGCAGATCCTATGTCGCTCGAGGAGGAGTGTGTGTACGTAGCTGTTGATTGACACGGTTCTCGAATAGTTATAGGTTTTAATTAAGGGGAAACAGATATACTGGGAGTTAGTTCCACAGTGACGCAGTGCGCCAGACAAAGGAGTTCTTGTAAAGCGATGTTCTAGGTGTTTCCAGTTGTACGACGAATTGGTGTGCTCTTGGATTGGATGAAGGAATGGTCGATCCTGCCATTATGTTGTCAGGGCCCGCCGTATTGACCCTCTTGGTAAACGTGGCTGCTTGGGTTTTTGCTGCATTGAACTGGACCAAATTTCTGTTTAAATTTGAACTTTCTCCAGGTCTTGATTAATTGCTGTAATCTGCTCCTGTCTGCGGTGATGTCTCAGTCGCTGGTAAAGATTTTTCTGATCTAAATTGGGAGACAAGGGTACTGTCATCTGCAAAACTGTAAACAGGATTATTCGTTTTGGGTCAACAGGTCAATATAGATGAGGAACAGAGTTGGTGAAATTATTGCGCCATGAGGCACGCTTGCCTTAATGGTGCATGTGTCTGAGATGTGTCCATCAACTGCAACGTGCAGAGATCGGTTCTTAAGGAAACTGGCAAACCAGCTGGAGAGACAGGCTGGCAGTCCGAACGACGCGACGGGAGTTTGTTGAGCTGGCGAAACATTTCGATGACTGCAAGAGTCTTAAGCTCTAAATAATCAACCGCAACCCGGTCGGCTACAAAACAAAACGAAAAAAAAATTGAATCTTATTGGCTCCTAATTAGGAAACTTACGTATCTTTTGAGATAAAGGGCTGAAAATAGGGTGTGTAGGGTAGGGATGGCCTCAATTTCGGTTGAAACCTACCACCGATAGGTTCCGCGGAAGAATACCGCCGTAGTCTAAGAATTTTTATTTCAAAACAAGAGCCTGAAATGAACACCCTCCTGGTCGAGATCCGAAAATTAACTTCTTCTTTTTTGAGAGCGCTGCCCCTACCTCGAGTTCTTAGTACCCGAACTCCTGTAAACTTAAAATTACTGTTATCGCCCCACTAAATATTATTCCGAAGAAAAACGCATCAGAACGACTTTTTGTACTTAGGAGTATAAAGAGAGAGGGCCGGACTCCCCCCCCCCAAAAAAAACCGTGGTTCTCTAACTCTTCTTATCCGCTCCTAAAAACCTACTTTTGCATCTGCTGAAGATGGAGAGTTGACATTCAGATCGGAACGCTCATGACTTTGAATTCCATATGTCGGCTGATTGGAACAAGCTATCGCCCATAGGTTCCAAGGCAGGAGCAACACCTAAAATTTCGCTATCGGAGTTTTTAAACTTATAAGTGCCTTTTGTCGGGTCCGGAAATTATAAACCCAGAACGGAGCTTAAATCGTTGGAACCTATTCGAGTTTAGGCTACCGCGTGGATTTTAACCGTTGAGCAAGCAAGCAAGCAACATTTATTATGGGTAGTTTACATAGGATATATACAACTTACAACTATTACATGTCTACTTATCTAGGTTGTCGCGTTTTTGGAGGCAACGAACGCCTTTCGAGCGCCTCGGATAACCTCCCGGCACGCAGCAACTCAAAAGATAGGCCGATGTTAAAGCCTAGTCATGTTTGCGACTAGTATGCAAGTATCAATTCTGGCAATTTTAACTTATCTACTTAGGCTAGGCCTTTCAGATGTTTTCGAGTCAATAATTACACACGGATGGCAATAGAACTGTCGTCTTAGTTTCCAGGGCGGGGATTGGTGAGGGTATTTAACATGGGGAAAACAATAGGAAAAACCCCATTTCACGATTCTTTGGTTCATTCATGCACATACACAGGACAATCACAAACATTCATACACAAAGGTAAATGGGTAGGAAGTCAGAAATACACTGGCTTCAGTGAGGTGAGAATTGCAACATAACATCAAGCATATGCCCGGCTCGCTTAGCCACACTTCGTCTGCCGGAACAGGGGAGCATGGTGGCGACGTGAGAGCAGCGTTTGTACTGCTGTGTTTTCGTTAGTCTGTAAGTATTTATAGTATGGCCAAGTCCCTTAACAAGCCCCGCCCACCACACAAATCGTTTGGTGGAGGGGGGCCTGCCTTGGGTGGCCGTGCGTCGTTGGATTGCGGGTTAGCTTCTGTGCTCCTGGTAGTCGACAATTCCTTGCGACCCCAGGGGCACTGAAGGGGTTGATAGGGATGGGTCTGGAGGGATGCGGGTTGACGGGAAGTCCATTATTCTGGCGGCTGTGGCTCCAGAAAGTACATGGTTGTACGCCGGTGTATAGGACCGTGCTTGGGTCTATCAGCCGACCCATACCTCAAGTCTGCAATATGAGTCGTTCCCGGCGAGCCTCGTATCCCAGTAGTAAAGAACTTGCAGGCCATTTTGTCAACATATTCGTTGATATATTCAATGTTGGCCCAGGCATGCAAGTCCCTAGTCCTGGTATACCGGCCCGCCGAGAAGACGGCCCTCAGATGTCTATTTTGCAGGACTTGCAATTTCTTGAGGTGCGTGTCGGCTGCTGAACACCAAACCGGTGCCCCATACGTCAAGTATGGCCGAACAATGGACTTATATAGGGTGAGTTTGTTGCGAGGGCTGAGGCAGGAACCATTCCTGATTAGAGGCCTCAACTTCTGCAGTACATCCCTGTTCTTGACTTGTATGTGCGCTATATGCTTGCCGAAGTTGAGTTTCGAATCAAGAATGATTCCCAGGTATTTGACGGAGCTTTTTGATGGGATAGGGGTGTGATTAATAATGATGGGTGCTGTCTCAGTGTTAGTCCTCTTCCTGGTAAATACGGCCAATTCCGTTTTATTGGCGTTCAATCGTATTTTCCAATTTTCGTAGTATTCAGTTATTAGCTCCATATGAGCAGTCAGTTTGTCTGTCGCCTCCTGCGCTGTGTTGGAGTGGGAATATAGGGCCGTGTCGTCCGCGTAGAACGCTAGGGACGTTTCAGGGTGGGACGGAAGATCTGCTATGTAATAGCTGAATAGCTGTGGCGACAGTACCGTTCCCTGTGGTACCCCCGCTCTAATCTCTCTCCGGGAAAAGAGTGATTTGCCTATTTTTACAGAGAAAGCGCGCCCGGCCAGGTACGACGCTAATAGTGCTGCAAAATGCAGGGGGAATTCGTGCTTAATGAAAAGCTTGTGCAGCAGACCATTATGCCATACCCGGTCGAACGCTCTCTCAATGTCTAGGAGTAATAGGGATGTGCAATGCCCTATGTTGAATCCGTCGTATATGTCCTGTACGATCTTCGCAGCGAGCATGCTAGTGCCATGTCCGCTGCGAAAACCGAACTGCTCCCGAGGGAGTACACGACGGTTCAGGGCTATCCCGTTCATCCTAGACAATATGAGTCGCTCCGTGAGTTTACTCATGGTGTTCAATAGCGAAATAGGGCGATATGAGCTGGTGAGTTTGTGATCCTTCCCGGGCTTAGGGAACAGTACCACGTACGCGATCTTCCAGGAGCTAGGAAAATGTTGCAGGCGAAGTATAGCATTTACTATATGCATTAGTTGAATAAGGGTTTTGTTGGGTAGGTTTTTCAGGAGAAGGTTAGGGATGGTATCAGGTCCCGGAGCCTTATTCTTTGGCAGACGACCGAAAGCACCGCGAAGCTCTGACGGGGTAACTATCGGAGCTTATCCATTACAGAGGGCGGTATAGGATAACGTTTTAAGAAGGGCCTTATTACCTCTGTTACTTGAGCGTGCAATGGCACGGTATCAGGTGACTCCCTGTGTATACGCTCTCCAGGAAGTCAGCGAAGGCCTCAGTCTTCCCACGGTCGCTAAGGATGACCTCGCCATTGTGTGAGATGGCGGGAATATCGACTGGGCCTCCCCTAACCTGCCTAGCAAGCTTCCACAGGGAGCCGTCCTCCGTGCCAAGCTCGTTCACAAACTTCATCCATGACGCATCTCTGTAATTTCGGATATTTACCCTAATCTGCTCAGTCAGGGCATTAACCCTGAGCTTGTCAATAGCGGCGCGGTTCCTCTGCCATCTGCGCCGAATTCGGTTCCGGAAACTAATGAGGTCTAGGATTTCGTTAGGGAGAGTATCCACGAATGGTCTCCTCCTAACTACCGGACATAGGGCGTCGCGGACGCGCTGGATGTTGTTGGTTATAGTGTCAACAGCGGTCTCTAATTCCTGAATCGTTTCGATTTGTCCGGGGATGACAGTAGCCTCGTTCAACCTCTGTCGAAACTCCCGCCAGTCAAGATTTTTATAGGACCTAAATGTCCCATAGGCTTCCGGCCGCCTAGCGCCAGCTAGGCTCATCTTGATTGGCAGGTGATCCGAGTTTAAGTTGTCGATGACTTTAGGTGATGCTATTCCTGCCATTCCCCGGGTCAACGCTACGTCCAGGAACGAAGACGTGTTTCCACTGTGGTACGTGGGGAATCTTGTTCGATGGTATTGGATTTCCAGGTTGTTTTCTAATAGGTTGCGTAATATAACGCCTTTGCTCGTTGATTGTGCATCACCGAATTCAATATGTTTCGCGTTAAAGTCGCCAATGAGTACGGACTTTTTACCCGGTTGTAAAAATACTGTGAAGTCGTCTTCGGTGAGACGCATCGATGGGGGAGCATAACCGCCGGTGATGCACAGGCCGCCGTCCAGCTCGATGGCTACGTATTCAATGCGTGAATTTAGCTGGGGGCGTCTTTTATATCTCAGCGACCTGTGCACCAGACAGGCCACTCCTCCACCGAGGCCCCGCCTATCTAGGCGATCGATGGTATACCCTCGGACCTTCAACAAAAAGTCCGGGGACAAAAAAGTCTCGAGCAGATAAACAACCTGAAAGTTGGATGTATGCAAAAAATGCTTAAATTCGCCGAGTTTTTGCTTGATGCCGTTACAATTCCAGGACAATACATTTATGACATACATTGGAAACTAAAAAGACAGCTATATGTTGTATTTATTGATCTCATGCGAGAAAAACTGAATCGTTCCTTGCATGATACGAACTCTGTCGCCCTCGCACGACCTAAGCATGGAACAGAATTCGTCTAAGGCGAAGAACAACTCAGATATGTTAACGAGCGAATTTATCTCGTTAACTACGCTTTGTAAATTCAATACTTGATCTGTAACATTGCCAGAATTGGTACTTACGATTTTAACCGTTGAGCGTCGCGCCGGTACTACATATACAACTGCACAAGAGACGATCGTCAAACGGGAAAAAAATTGTTCTATTATCGGCTCCTAAACGAAAAGAACCGTACACCAAGCAGTACGGGGTGTACGAAAAAAATACTTACGACGACAAAGTTATATTTTTAGATCTTTTAACTCCTACTAAGCCTCTACGCTATTTTTAAGAGATGCATTTTGGATAAACAGATAAAAATATCCTTAATCTGAAAATAGTAATAGTATCAAATTATAGATGTCTCTAGGGAAAGAGGAGCTCTATTAAACTTGTGTATTAAATTATACGTAACATACAGATTTTATATAGCATAGTATAAATTTCCAAATTCAATTATTTTCAAACTACTGACTCTATAGACTGACCCAGAATAAGTAGTAGTTTTCTTTTTTCGCGGTACTTAATAGTCCGACTCAGAAGAATATGCAATATGGAAAGTGCCTAATGTTATTCATATTAAACACGTTCTATGAATGAATAATAATTTATTTTAGGGCAATCTTGAAGAAAACAGGGACGTACGATAGCTACTTTATAAGGTGTCTTATGGATAGAAAAAGGAATTGTCATTTTAAAAATGGACGGCCCTATGACCTTAACATCCCTTACTTTTGTGGTCATGATCCTAGATGTATGTAAGTGGTAAAATATTAACCGTTTTTTGGATAGACATAAACTCAGTCTTTAAGGCTCAGCAGATAAAACAATTCAATAGCGATAAATTGGAGTATTTACTTTACAGTTTTGTTTTTAAAGCACTAAATTTGTTCAAAATTGAAACTTTTTACTAATAATAAAGATATAGTGAAAAATACCAAAATTGTGGCCGAAACAGAATTAATTTACTAATTAAAGGGAATCATGGTTTACAAAAAGTTATAATTTTTCATTCAACTATATTAAAGCACACATTTTGTACTTGCTATATAATGCTCCAATAAAATGTATTATTTGCAGTTTCTTGCTTTTACTCCTTTGTTGAGTCGAAAATACAATCGGTTTCATAAACAATACAATAGGTTTCATAAGTTGGTATGGGTTTCGATGTTTTATGAGAGTATGTGGACCATTGCTATTCATATTGCTTATCAATGACTTGCCTGATTGTATCACTGCATATATAAGCTTAATGTATGCAGATAATTTTAAACTGTTAAAAATCATATCTGTTAATGAAGATATTGTCAAATTGCAAATTGACTTAAGGGCAATACGTGAATGGTTTAAAAATTCTAAAACGTGCAGTGGTGACGTACACTCGCGAAGTCAATCATTTTATGGGAGATTACATTAATAATACTCAACTTGACAAAAAGAGTGTTATAAAAGACCTTGGAGTTAACTTCCAATCAAATACTAAGTTTAATTATCACTATAGTGAAATCACTAACAAGGTTTATCATGCTTTAGGTTTTGTGACTCGTAACGTAACAGCAACAATTTTGAGATTAGCACAATCATTAAACTTTATAATGCCCTGGTTAGGCCACTTATGGAAAATGCATCAAACATATGGTCGCCTGTACCACACTCAAATCTGACATGATTCAGGCTATGATGTTTATATAATTTTGTTGTTAATAGTATTAAATAAAGGGGTTGTGATTTAATTGATTATACTTATTTTAATGTACCTAAGACCAGATTAAGGATAACTAATAAGGATATATTTTATATAAATAACTCTAATAACACATCTCCAATAAATAACATGTTGCGAATTGACAATAGTGTCTTAAATAGGTAACGGAATGTACAAGGTGGCTCGAATTCGAGTCTATGCATGAGGAACTCGAAAACCGTAAGACATACAATGTCGGTCAAATTAAGGCAAAATTGCGCATTTAGGTACCTAACAATATGCCGTTTAGAAATTTCCGAGTATTTTCGGAGATATTAGAAAAAAACCGAAATATTGAAAAATAGTTTTGTTTTTCATGAGCTTATTTAAAAAGGGATTTCGAATTGAATTGGAATACCCAGTTTTGAATCTGACGTTTCGTCATCAAGGGGCCATCATCAACTGTCTTTTTTTAAATACGAACTTTAATTTTTTTTACCGTTTTTGAAATTATATTATAAATAATTTTAATTGCCTTGCTATTATTGGCAGATGATGGGTTCTAATAACACCTCCTTAAATCCTATAAGGAAACGTTGATTAAATATTCAAAAATTATTTAAATGTTTCTAAAATGACCCACTTCCTCATCTAAAAATTTAAAACATATGCAAGATATTCCTTCGATTTTCCACCTAATGCTAGTGTCTTGCCATTTTCAAGAAATAGATTAGGCGGATAAAGTTGCAAACTAAAATGCTGACATTAAAATGCAAACTCTTGTTGAATTTAAATAAAAAAACAATTGGTGCTTTTCTAGATTATAATAAAATAAAGAGAACTAGACTGAGCTTAATCTGGTTGGGTATATAGGGAAAGCATTCCTAGGATATGATCCAAAACTAACCCAGATTCAAAAAAATTGGTCTCAGTGACGTTGAAACTTTTAAGCTCGCCCTGCATTTCATTGGTAATTATTGATCAATACAAATTTCAGGTTATTAAATAATGACTGGGCTCTTGAGTCAGCAAAGCAAAATGTTGAAAAATATTATCAAGTAGTTGGTGTCCTCGAAGAACTAAACAGAACTTTAGATGTACTAGAAGAACAAATTCCACAATTCTTTGCGGGAGCTAAAATTACATATCAAGAAAATTTGCTAGGTAAGAATCAATACGAAAAACTACGCAACCAATATCAATTTAGGCTTCGTTTACTTGGGTAGTTTTCGTGACTATAAGTTTGTTGCAGTCAAGGACAATGAATAAAATATAAGAGACCCTTCTCTTAATTTAAGTAGATAACTTTGGCTTACAGTATAAAATGAAATATTTATATTATATTTGGCCACACTGATACCGATCAATGCCTTTAGTTAGGAAATCAATATTATAGCGATACAGCAATCACTTGCATGTAGGGGGCCTCATATATATGTATGAATTAAATCTTTGCTACCCGTTAATAAAATTTTTCGTAGGTATTCTTATATACAGTTAGAGTTAAGAATATAATTCCTAATGCCGAAGGGGGGTGCGTCATAGTGTGACACAATGGTACTAGAATGGGTAAAAATTCTTCAAAACTGAAAATTTTCAGAAAATTGATTTTATATTATACTATCCATTAATTAATACTGACAGGCAACTCTCTATTTCAGAAATTTATAGGCATAAAAAAGATCCAGATATCCCGAGCGACGTGCGAACCACACTTGAAGCAACCCTGGTGAAAGAATTAGAATTTTATGATTGGATAAACCGTAGATTATCAAGACAAGCCATTAAAAATCAGGATGTTGCCTAAGTCTTCAAAAATTTTACACGATTTCATTATAGAAATGGCCCATAAGATGTAGTGCAAAATAACTGTATCAGTTCTAAAAATTATTAATAAATCTTTAAGCACAAAAATAGAGGTACAATTAAATTATTGTTTGAATCTAAACACCTATTCCCAGAACAAGAATAATCTAAACATTATGCATGAAAACATAAATAAATTATTTCAGGTATGTTCATTCTTACTATTAATGTAGTTCAGTGACAAAACTGTAGCTGAAGAACAAGATTTCTATGACGTGGCGACTTCACTGGAAAGTTAGACATTTTTGTTTTGCATCCATCACCTGAACATCTAAGATTAATTTTTTCTACTACCGTGCGTAAAGTACTCACTTTACGCACTCTCTAAGGCTCGTAAAATTGGCCTTTTTCACGTGCAGTGCGTAAAGTAAATCTGACATATTTTTTGACGTTTAGGGCAGTGCGTAAAATAATATATTTTACGCACTAGGGAGTAATATAACTTATTTTACGCACTAGTGCGTAAAGTATTTTTATATTATTTTCGTTTTTTCACATATTTTTCGGTAGTAGAACAAATTTTGTATGCTACTCATGCGTAAAGTACCCTTGTTGCATAAATAACTATTGGAAAATGATTCTTGAATTAAAATAAAATCTGACTGCTGCATGCCGGCTAGAAATATAAAATTCATCACTTGATTCAGACATCCAAATACACTCTAGAATACCTTAGAATTATATATAATTGAGCACTTGGGGCTTATGGATGTTCTTGGGACGTAACTAGCGCCTGACGCTGACTGTGTTAGTGAACTTAAGCGTTAGGCTAATTTTTTTTGCGAATTTTACAAAAACTGCTTCTTCACCACTTCGACCTGTAATATATATTGTAGCTCTCTCTGTTTTTAGAGCACCTCATCTAGTTTTCTATCTCTGATTAAATTCCATAACATTGATAATGAGTCATCAGTGTAGCATGTAGCTGCTAGATCGGTTTCACATATTTGTTTAAAACGCGTCCTCCCGATACCCTCACAGTAGCATAGAACGTGGGTCGCAGTCTCTTCTTCTTCTTGTCAGAATCTGCATAGGGTCCCATCCGCCAAAGCCATCAGACTTAAAAGTATTTTCAGTTGACAACAGTCTGTCACTAAACCTACCATTATTTGGACAAGTGGCTTGTAAGTCTGCTGTAAGCTTTGCTGAGGAACTTTTATCGAATTTCTTAGCTTGCCTCTATCCAGACTCCGTTGCAATAACTTTCATAATGGATGAGTTAATAGTACACCATACAAAAGGATTCTGGTCCAACCAAAGAGCCTCTCTTGGCTACTTCATCGGCTCTTTGGCCTTCGTGCCTCGGAACCCGAGCTAGTCATTTTGCTTTAACTACCTAACTCGTTCAATGCCTTGCAACAACTCTCTACTAGTTTGGATGTTCTACTGGGCCTTGCTTGCCCTTAGTGCTGTCTGACTATCGACGTTGATTACCAAGACCTTAGTTTTCCTGTTCTCAATTTCTTTTGCACAGTGTTCTGTGGCCGCTACTTTCACCTGAAACACTCTGGCTAGATTTCCCATAACTATTTGCTCCCATCCTTCGTTCCTATGTACCGGCTCCGACACCTTAATGACCGGTCTTCAAGACGTCAGTATACCAGACGAGCTTTACCCTTATTGGTGGGCATTTTTGCATTTTTTCTTGCTATGACGATCTTAAAATTGTTTCCAAACCTGTTTGTTGGAGTGCTGTAATTTATGGACATGCCCAACACGTAGCTTGCCTTAATCTGCTTCAATAGTTTTTCGTTTTCGGCTCGATGCTCTTGTCCTTGCAACAATATATGGGTTACCGATCTAGCTTCTCCTGTATGTAATTGAGTATGGGTGGTAGATCTAATATCTCCAGAGCGGCGGTAGTAGTCGAGTTCATGGCTTCCGTAGTGCATAGGCACGCTAGCTTTTGCACGCCATTCAATAGCCTCCTCGACCTCACTTGCCTGGTTTTGTCACTGCTCCATATGAACCTAAGCGTTACTAACCCAAACTAAAACACGCTTAAAATTCTTGTGACAATTTCCTCAGAATTCTTTTTAAATGTATTCTATTTATTCATCCGTGGAACGTCAAGTGATTTTTTCATGATTTCCTATTTCAAAGGTTCAATAATGGAGTTAAAATAATTATTTATTGCTAAATACGACTTAATGAATACAATAATTCCTGATTCTTCTAAGATATATTAGAACTAATTTTCGTTTTTTTTTCAAAATTTCTTGTATAACAAAAAAACACACACAAACGATGTAAAATATGTTCATGTATATATTGGTAGCCGTTTACAAAGTTGAATATCAGAAATGGAAAAAAAAGTTGCAAAAGTTGAAGGTTTGCATCAAACCGATACAATATATTGCAACAGAACACAAAGGAACATCGATTAGTATTAAAAATATGTCATATATTTTTTAAACTGATCTCTATATATTATCAAATTTATGCCCCCCCCCCGCCCTCTATCTAACCCGCCTCAGCCTCCTAATGCCTCCTGCAAATGGCTCATCATTCGGCGCCCTCGAAATAGCTCGCCCCTCCCGCCCTTATACCCACGGCACGCTACTGACCACAGGTAACGACTACCTACAGCTTCATAGAATTATATAAGCATGACTCGATCAAGAAATAGTCGAGAGACCATAAGGCATGGTCTCGCATGCTACGCCTGTCTATCTTATCAAGCCTGCAGATATCCAGACGTCGTTGTTGCAAAAGAAGATGGTTGTGGCGGATAGAGGTTTACTCCTTCACAAAGTTTTGTGCGATAGGACAGAATCTTTTGGTTCTATCTGCATGAAATACTTCACCTATGTCAAGAGAGAATACGGATCACAAACTAATAGTCGTGTTTGATGGCTACCCATATGTGATCCGAAACAGCGAGGTACGAAAAGCTCAGAGAGTTTGTTGTTCGAAAATAAATACGTCAGTCGATATCATGTTCCCAAGAGAAGTTCTTGGGGATTGAATCTAGCAAGAGCCGTCTAATTCAAATGTTAAAAACATGTTTCGAAAAAGGGTCAATGCAAGTGTTAGAGGCCGCCGATGTACTTATTGTAAACACAGCTCTTTCAGAGTCGACCAGTTTTGATACTGTTGTTATTGTAAGTGAGAATGTTGATTTACTCGTTGTGGTATTCTCAGTTTCCTAATTCTAATAAAAATAATGTATATCTATTCAAAGCAGGAAGGAGTGGCAAACCTGATACATTTACCTACGTCATCGTATCAGTACCATCCAAAGTACATTCTTTTTGCCCATGCATTCTTTGGTTGTGACACAACGTCGTCTCCGTTTGGCCACACAAACAAAGCTATGTGCCCTTATTGAAAAAACCCTGCCCTGAAGGAAACCGCTTCTTTGATCTACAAACCTACTGCATCAGCAACCCAAGTCAACGGAACAAGGGAGAAAGTACTGATAGCCCTGTATGGCAGTCAAGCGACAACAGTTCAAGGTATTGATGGCTTAAGGTACCACCTCTTCGTCAAGATATCCAAAGGTCAGGATTACCACCAACATTTGCTGCAGCTAATCATCACAGCTTTAGAACATTTTATCAAGTACAGTGCTGGCTGTTGAACATCTTAGACTCACTAAAATAGGGGTGAAAACGAGACTGCCTCGATCTCAACCCCATTTAAATAAAAAAAAAACCGGCACCCCAGCCATTGCTTCAACTGGTATTCGGTAGCTCAAAAATCTGGTCTGTAAAAATTGTTCGGGCACTTCTTCCACCAACGCTCCACCCATTGAAATGGAGGAGTACGTTGACGAGGGTGTCACTGAAGCGGGAGGTGTGGAGGACGGGGAAGGATTAGAAGAGGAAGAAGAAAATGCAGAAGCTGAAAGGTGGAAGACGAATTTTCGGAGGATGAGGACTCTCAACCTGGGCGTTCAAAACGTTAGATATTAATATTTATATACCTATATTTTTCTTCATGCTAATCAGTTCTCTTGTAAATAAAACTACTTTTTTTCAATCTTTTGTTCCTGAAAACCTCAAAAAACCATAATCATAGAAAAATAGAATAGGCATCATAAACGATCATATAGAAGTCAAAATGAGCAAAAAGCTGCATTTATGATTTTTTTTGGAAAATTTCATCAAACTTCAAAGATTTGTAGGAAAGGTATAACTAAAATTTGACCAGTACATTTTGAATTTTTCTGTAGGGCTTGTAGTTTTTGAGTAATAAGCAAAAAACTGAAAAAATGCGAAAATTTCGAGCTTTTTACCTACCAAATGTTCTCCCGAGGGCAATGAAAAATCTTTTACCCCCAATTAATTCAAGCTGGGGAGTATCTATATATTGGGCTATTAGATCTCAGTCGATCTTACTTCTTTGCCTTAGTTTTTGACAGATGATTAAAAACTGGCCGAAACGAAAATGCAATCAGCTTAAAACTACAGTCTTTCAGAACTGATATACCAGCACTTTTTAAACGTCAATATTTGAAGCAATCAAAACTGGGTATAGGATATGTCATAAAAAATGTACTTAAGAACAATTCAGTGGAATTAAAAACCCTATCTGTGACAATATCGACAATATATTATAACAGTTGTTTTTTATTATATACATGTTATTTTACGGATGTTTTAGTGATAAATCTTAGATGTTTTATTTTATTGACAAAAATTATGAATCCATTTGGTGTTTTATTGCTTTCTCTCTTATCAAAGACAGATTTGCATAGGTAACGATTCACGTACAGACTGAACCTAAACAAGTGGATCTTAACCTAAATAGCTTATAGCACTTTTTCTTTATGGACATTAAAATATACACGAACTTGCTAAAAATATTTTTAAAGTGAGTAAAATGTCTTTGAGAATGCGCAATGCTATATCATTATACCTAGTAGTGCTACAACCTATTATTTATCCAAAGAATCAATACAGGCGGTAATATGTAATATAGGGCTTAATTTCCTGCTAACCACAAGATTGTATTTTATGAAAACAATCTATCAATTTCATAATTATTGTAGCATAAACAGAGTGTCTTACAATTCGCTGTACCAGTAAAGGTATCATTGAAATATTTGATTCTTGCAAACTGTGATTTATTAAAGAGTTAGCTATTTTAAACCCAAGACGTGATTTTATTTTTTAATATTTGTTTCAATAATTTTAGAGAAAATAGGTGCTATGGATATTGGTCTATTATTACTTAGCACATCTGTTGGTCCCTCCTTTTTATGTATAGAAAGGTCTCTATTGATTTTAACAATGTTTGGAAACGGTCCTTGTTTTATACAGCAGTTTATATTAACTTCTTATTGGGCTTATAATTTAATTAACAATACTTTTGAATATTTTAGTATTAAGCCGATATCTAGTATAATATTTACTATTTTTGTTCCTAAGCCTCTTTATTGCATCCCTAACCTCTACTTGTGATACTAAAATATAGTCAAAACTTATATCGTGTAGTTTAGCGCTAATTGATCCAAAAATGCAACTCATTACGATGGATTTTTTTATTATTTGCTAGACCCCCTAGCAAACTTTTTATAAAAATTTAATCTGTTATGCACACTTTTTATCGCGAACTTCATATCCCAACACATGTCACGTGTAATGAATGGGAGCTAGTAACCGATTCTGAGTAAATTGTTTCAACAACAAATTATGAAAGAAATAATCATTTCAAATTTATTCAAAAATAGCTCAAGTTTGTACTAGCTCTCCAATAAATCAAATTTAAATAAATTAAATTAGGTCGCCAAGAGAGAACAATCAAATAAAATCATCAACTTATAACAAGTAAAATGCAGAATCCAGATTTTTCCAAGAAAAAAAAACAAGTCGCAAAAGTCGGTACAAAAGCGAAAAAAATCTCTGGGAAAAAGTTAGTCAGAAAATAATCTTCACGCGTCTTAGAACGTTATTCCGCCCAAATGGGACCTCGGGAAATTTGGTATAAATTTATCTTTCAAATGGTTAAACAGTACTGACCAACTCGTAAAAAGTGTCTCTAGATACCAGAGACCCCTGGAAATTAAATAAGTATCGTAGCTCGAAAAAGCACTGTAGGAAACGTTGTTTGAAATTCGTCACTCGTCGTGAGAGAAGGAGGTGTACCAGCTATTAAGGCTTGGATAGCAGGTTTCAGATCGACATTAAGACCTAGAAAGTAAGTTTAGTTTTAAATCATAATGCTTAGGGTGCCTCTATGTATAGAAACATAATTGCTGATTGTCTTTGATAATTTCATATATCATTAAAATTCAGTGCTAGTGCCATTCTGTATTTCATTTATTAGGGAATGTAGAATTTTCTCACCATATTCTCTGATTGAATTTAAGTTCCAGGGAAAGTTTGATAGGAAGTAAATCACAGCGGGATAAGTATCAGTGCTAATGAATTTTCTACTTATTATGTCATAACTGATTATCTGGCGAACTCTTAAATACCTAGGTCTTATCAGAAATTACCTGAACAAATTTGAGCCAACCACTGGTTAAATACAAAATGCTCCCTTTAAATTGTGTGCTCCCTTAAATTCGAAATCTCAATTAGTATTTTAAAACGGAAAATGATTTGCCTACGCTCATTTCATTATAAATACGGTTAGATTTGAGTACTGAATAGTCGAATGAAGTTACCGACTAGTAGGTGGAGAAATAGGGGTTATTGCCCATGTTGTCTCGGTAAATTATTTTCAAAAAAATAGGGTGTCAACACACTGGTACTGCGAACCTGGTTTTAGAAAATGAACAGGAGTTGAAAAAAAGGACGAAAATACAGTAAGAGAAGGGTGTAATCGGCGTTCACTACACACACATCAAAAACTTCAGTACATTTAATTAATTCTCAGGTATTGACCTACAGAAAGATTCTCGTCACTCGACTAAAAAAATTTAGCGAAACCACAGGCAAATCCGCCAGGGTGGCGGCACCATGATTCTTACCAAAAGCATTAATCGCTTATCAATCAACTAATTCTGATCAAATTATCGAACACTTTAATGTCAAATTAAAGAGCCCAATTCTAACTGTCGGCTCGGTTAATTTTAGTCCGAATATGAATTTAACTTTAACAGTTTTGAAAATATATTATCAAACTGTACCAATCCTATATTAATTGGCGGCGATTTAAACCCCAAACCGAGTGTCTGGGGCTGTCGTCTTTGCAACTTCAGTGGCATAGCGTTCCATAATTCTGCTTCTAAATTCAACTCATTTTCGCCCCAGATAGCCACACTCTTTTAGGCACATGTTTTCTTTGAAAACTAATCATCTTTGTTTGCAAAAATGTAAACAGAGGAGATGCCTGGCCCAGATTTCAAAACATCCTCAATGAATACCAGCAGACCCCCCCCCCCCAGCCTATATCCACGTTTTCTATTGAAATTTCTGACACGATTGCTTCATCCACCAAGATACAAGTTTATTCTCAACACTGCGATTTAACCAGTGTAATGAAGGAAAAGATAAGGCACAACACAAATTAAAACGTTTAGCATTCAGAACTGGTGATCCTGACATAAAAAGACAATCTAATCACGCTGCCACTGAAATTCGTGACGAGTGGTCAGAACTGATAAATCAAAGTTGGGAGAGAGAGGTAGAATTTCTATCTATTGAAGATAAGTCACTGACTAAGAGAACGAGAGCCCTAATCCCAACTTTGACAGTCAAAAATGTCGGTAATTCGTTGGCTGAATTGCTCGCGGAATCTTTCCAGGAACGAATATTCCCTCTGCCAATTCTGCAAAAGATATCAGGATGGCCAAGACAATCCGTATCTAGAAGAATATGGAACCACATTTACCGTAAATTAAAGCCAATTTAGACGAAGTTAAAGCTTTCATTTCCAGCCTTAATGATAAAAAAGCTCCCGGTCTAGATGACATTATAAACTAATAAAGGCATTAGAAAAATGCCAGATCAATCAATTTCTAAGTTAGTTTAAATTATCCAAGCCATTTTCGATCTTTGTCATTGTCCATCAATTTGAAACTCAAAATTATAGTTATACATAAAAGCGGTACAAACACTCAACTTCCTTACAAACCCATTCTTTCCAATCTATAAAAATTGCAGAATCATTTTTTCTCCTCTCAATTATTTCATAACTGACAAAAATGTGCTCCTATCTGAACAATTTAGGTTTAGAACCAGGTACTTGGCATTGAAATCGTTTAGGATATGAGTAGACGCTCTGGTCGTTTGATGGTCCATCAGACGACCAGACCGTCTACTCATATCCTGAAGGTTTTCAATGCGAAGTACCATACAGAAGCTATATTTTTTACACATCTAAAGCTTTTGGTAGGTCTGTCATAATACGCTAGTCAGACTGGGAGTTCTGTTCTTAGACATATAGTGGTCGACTCTTTTCTCTCATGTAGATGTTTCTCAGTCTACACTGACGGAGTATAATCCAGTTCTAAGCTGATTTAGGCAGGGGTTCCCCATATCTTTTCAGTTTTCTTACACGGCTTTCCAAAGCTCCAAGGTGGTGGTTATACCTCTTTGAAGATGATACTACTTTAAGTACTCATAGACCAAGCCCGAGATATATAGTAAACAAAATTCAGGGTAACATTAACTCTCGAACTTCGGATGCAGGATTGGAAAAATAAATTAAAACCCAGCAAAACCCAGGCTATATTCTTTACAAAACTCCTATTCATAGTTTCAGACGTACGTCTCATAATATTCATCCCTTGGATAAACCAAGTGGAATATTTACGACTAATCTTTGACAAGAGAATCTCGTGGGTATTTAGTAGCCGTGCGCGTATCTTCAAGGCAATTGGCAAAATCTGCTATTTATCCACTTATTTGTCATAAAATTAAAACTCAGAACTATTCTATATAAAACTTTTATAAGATCCATGCTAACATATGGTGTTGTGACAAGGAGTACCTGCATGCTAATCATATATAACGAACTCAAACTATAATTTTTTTTCTGAATTTTACGACAAAATTATTAGTTATTTCTTCAAAAGAGCTGATGCGTCAGATAACTCCTTAATTAAACTTTCCACATTTCAGTTAATCATAAAACAAGTAAACTTATCCACGTAACTAGTTAGACCGTACCTACCTTTCTAGTTTCATTTTCTTTTTTTCTAGTCTTCCCTTTAAACACAAAGTTTTAAACAACATTACTATCAGTACAACGTAAAACCGATCACAGGAAAGTGATAAAAAGCCCCAGGCTTGATCCCATAGAGGGTGTCCGGAAATACCGTTCGAATAATTTCAGGAGTGATTCTACATAAGAAAACATCATATTTTCATATGAACATGGGTCCGAAAATTGCATAGTTTCCAAGATTTTTGTTAATATCTTAAATATGATTTTAGTGATTTTGTTGAAATTTGGCAGTGTTACCTGTAGTAATAAGGGTCTCATTTAGCTATAATTAGATTAAAAATGTAAAGTCCAGTGGCGTCCGGGCGTGCATCATACCGAAGATTATTGACAAAGAAAGTGTGCGCCACTGACTTTTTCAAACATTTTCTTTTTTTTTTCGTAATAAGCAACTAAAAATACAATATTTTTGATTCTTGAGTTGTTTTCGTATCTTGGTTTGTTTTCGATAAAAAAGTAAAAACCGGTTTATTATATTTCCAAGCTTTTTTGATAAAATCGATATTTTTTATTTATATCTTAAATATGCTTTTACCGATTTTGTTGAAATTTAATAAGGTTATCTGTAGTAATAGGCGGCTCATTCAGCCTTATTTAAATTAGAAATATAATGTCCAGTGGCGTCCCGAATATTATCGACAATGAAATGTGCGCCACTGTTAAAAACATTTTATATATTTTTTTCGTA
>MU185408.1:61342-99784 GCA_016904865.1 Pissodes strobi | reverse complement strand
TTGATCATTAAAGCGTGTTGTTTTAGTTTTTTTAAACTATATTTATTCTTGTTGATATTACTTCTGTTAGCTCGTGGTGCAATAAGCATTGCTTTTCTTTATTTCGGCAATAATTTGAATAACGCTAGTTGCTTGTCCCATAATCAGGTTATATCGGTGGTTTACGCGGATTTTCTGCAGCTGTTCCATGTTTGTTACATATACTTGGAGCTAGCAGTAGCACGACACGTAATGAGGCCAATTAAATGTTGACTATTATTTCACTTCACGCAACCAATAAAAATTAACCAAAACTAATCCAAGGCATGCCCAAAATGAAGAAAAAAACCATTTACAAACATAATCTTAAAAAAAAAAATCCGACGGGAATCGAACCGCGGGCCGCCGTATCACAGGCCCAGCATCTAATCACTGAACCACCAGAGCATTTGCAAACAATTCATTGCACCGCAAAGACATGGGTAAACTGAACGTTTCATTGGCTTAATTAGGTGCAGGGTGCCGTGCTACGACTATCTGTAAATGTTACATATGAGTTGATGCTAGTGGATAACTTTAGAGAGGATCATAAGGTGATGCTTCTGTAGTTATGGTGGTTCATTTCGTCTTCCTTCTGGTTATTGGTATCATGATATCTTGGTGCTACTCTTTAGGAAGTATATTCGAAATGTTATTGAACAATTTTGTGTTTGGCTTGGTTAGTCGCTACCGTACTTTAACATTTCATTTTTGACTCTGTCAATTCCAGGTGCTTTTCTATTTTGCTTCTTTTCTTAATTTATTTTCCTCATGTGCCTCATTTTTATTTCTAAATGCTTCTGCCACTGATATTTCATCCTCTTCTTAATTGTACGACTCCCTGAAGTACTCTTCTCATTCTTCAATTTGCGCACTTCTGGTCTGTATGTATTTATTAATAGGCTTTATTTCCCGTTCATGAGCGTTTTGCAAAGTTTTATTAGTGCTCCATAGAGGTCGTTTTTATTTTTTTTGTGTGCGTTCGAATGATTCAATGTTGTTTTTCTGAATATACTATGCTTTTCTTATTATGTTGCATTTTCCTATGTATATTTTGCATAAAATAAATTTATGTTTATATCCTGCATATGTACACGGGAAAAATCAATCTGCAAATAAGGATAGTCTTATCCTTAAAGATAAATATTTAGTGCAATTATATAACGCTTCAGTCAAGTTTATTCAAGGCATAATTTAAATATTCATCTATACTTGGATGTAAGTTGCGTATTTACTTGATTTCAATTAACTTATAGTTAGAATAAGAATAGCAGACAGGATATATTGAAGACAAAAAATCTTCTATGGAAGGTATATTTATCTTCAAGTAAGTGTCTGGTATTCTTATTTTTATAATAAACTATTAGGCTTAAATAGAGAAAGTTTAATCTTTTTATAATAATAATTCCACTCCAATCAAGAAACCAAACTCAATTTTTAAGTTTAAATATATATATATTTGTATTGACACACCTTATACTTCTTATACCAAGAATAGTTACCTACTATTCTTGGAGGTGGCAACTATTAATTTTACTGAACAGAACTGCTAATTAAAAAACCTTCATTTACCCATTACTTTAGGGGGTCGTGGAGCAGCCATAATATTCATTACATCTTCATCGTCGCTAAGAAGATCTCAAAAAATAAAAATATATTCACTGTCCTTTTCGTATTTTTTTAACAAACCAGAAAAAGCAACATGGGTTATAAACTAAGGATTCTGTAAACTAGACCCTAAGTGTCGGTAACAGTTAAAGTTTGGTTTAAAGTTAAACGTAAGTTGTTAAATTCGCATTTTCTGCTTTCCAAAGATTAAACTTAAGTTGGATATTTAAACGACCATTGTAAAAGTAGCCCTTGATCAAATTGCTTTCAACATAAAAATAGACGTTAAAGTTAAAGTTGACTTAGGACGTTTATTAAATAACTCTTCAATTCAATTATCGTTCAAGGGAAATGCGATTAGACGGCTGTTTATAAATTAATTAAGTATATGATAATGATATGATAAGATATAGCTATTAAGTTAATAATAAGGGTTATATACAAATTGGAAGATAACGTATATTATTTGGTTGACGTATATATTTGCAGTTTTTATTAAAAATAACTAAAACTAATATATTTTTAAAATTTTCCCTAAAAAAAAATCGCAACTGTGTTTCGGTCGGTCTCGTAGATGCTATGTCGGTGTATAATACTATCTTTTGAGAGTTTCTGCTACAAAATAGGATTGAAATTAATGCTTTATTGGGAGATACCTACGACATATTGAATGCTAATGCTAGTAGCATTGACAAGGAGCATTGTCAACCAGTGCCAGTGTAGACTTTTTTTTCCAAGAATGAAGAGAAATCTACTACAACTTTGCCGATGAACTTAATACCGCAGCCTTTTTAAAAACTTGGCTAGTGTAAAACATGTTACACCATTTCCATAATGTTGTAGTATACTACTGAACTATAACATAAGAAAAAAATAGATACCTGAAATTCCAACCCAAAAAACAAATTAGCGAAATTGGGACCAAGAAATAATTAGCACAATGATTACAGCAATTTCAGCGGCACCTTAGCCCACAAAAATGATTCCATTTATTGACAAATCCAGAGCCAATCACGCAAACACTCCCCTGTCTGCCGCGTCACTTAATCACGACTACCTCCGAAACGGTCTCTAATGACCCAAAAATACATTTTAATGGCCTTCTAAAATACGTTTCTAGGTCCGCCTGTTTATGAATTGACCATTTTAATGGTACTTTCAGTATAATTCTGATCACCGAAAGTCAATGGCGTAGCTAAAGACATCTCTCATTTTCTTAAGGGAAGGTTGGTTAGCTTGGGTTACTGTCCTTAATTGATATTATTATGAGTTTTTTCTATAGATTTGGATTAGTACTTAGTAATTAAGAAACATTTTAAAATATATGCAAATTTTGGGTGAGGTTTTAAAAAATTATTGTGACCTTTACGACTGTGAAGAGGATTTGGGCACCATGATAATGCTTTGGCTTAAACACTTGCATTTAAATTAATATCTATATAATAACTACATTTTTTATTTATTAAGTATCGTCGATAGGAAAACCGTCATTTTAATTTAACTTAGCACAATAATAGTTCGGCTTTATAGGCATGAATTAGTCTTATTCTTTTCTAATATTCTAATTATCTAATAGAAAATTGCATACAAATTGTTATTAAAATAAATAAGACAAGTAAAATAATAAACGCCACTGTCTCGTGTAATTCCTGAATACCAAGTCTGTCCAACTTCCTAACCACAACCATCAAAAACTAAAAAAGTTAATTACAATAACTGCGGAATTTTTAATATAGTTTTTGTGAATGGCCTAACCCAATAGACTGGAGATCTCATTGTTCGAAGATGAAAACGAAACCTATCATTAAAGGCAACTCCTACGGGTACGTGTTCCAAATAATGGATTTGTCATCCATTATGGCAATTTCGAGGTGGGCACTTGCTCGAAATAACTTGAATCAGCTGAAATGCTCCTCGAATTCTAATTGCGTGGTCGATGTTCTCGGTTGTACAATAATAAAGTGAAGGGACGTTGAAAATATTATTCTTCATGTCAGTTAAGGATGGTAGACATTGGAGAAAATAGACAATAAAATAGCAATGACATCATCTAACATCTAATAAATAGCACAAATAAAGAAACATAACGGTTAACAATTACCAAATATCCCATGACATAGACATGAATATCGACTAATTATTCTCATAATTTTAAGGTTCCATTTCGCCGCTTTCAAACAAATCTGTCGGTGATTAATTTTACGAATTGATATCTGATAAAGTTTAAAAATTGAGAGACTATTTACATTACCTAAATTCCATGATTCGGATGAAAATATTATCAAAAAGTTGAATTTTTAAATGCAGACCTATGGTTTCTGCGATGAACACACATTATTTATAATAATTTATTTAGGTAAATACCATAAAAAGCTTTAAAGTTTAGTCGACAGTCTCATCAAAGTAACTAACATAACATGACAAATGGCCACCGAAACTAGTTCGATATTGCCATTGAATGCAAAGACAATATGACTAGCTGAATTCGCTTTTAACGTTGGGCATGACCCACAAGTAGGTGGGTCATTTAATAGTTAAGGTCCTATGAGTTACAGGAAGTGCACAGAAGTGAACATGGGTCAGAATATATCAAATTGTGATAGAAAATACCTTTTTTGCTTGTTATTTTATTCTTACTATATTATATAGTCAATCAGCAACCACTCAAATACCTCGAGACCAACGGAATAATTAGCGATAACTAATACGGATGTCGCAAAGAGAGAGCCGGAGATATATTGGCCTATGTTACTCATAAATAGAGTAGGGCAACTGAGAACTACGGATGAGCGACTGTGTTGGATATTTCGAAGGCATTCGACAAAGATTGGCATGACGGATTGTTCAACAAACTGCCGTCTTTCGGACTGCCAGCGTCTGTCTGCAGCTGGCTTACCAGTTTCCCTAAGAACCGATCTCTGCACGTTGCAGTTGATGGATACATGTCAGACGCATTCACCATTAATGCGGGCGTGCCTCCGGGAGCAATATTTTTACCAACTCTGTTCCTCATCTATTTATTAATGACCCTGTTTTCGGTTAGAACCAATAATCATCTTTACAGTTTTGCAGATGATAGTATCTCGTCTCCCAATTTAGATTAGAAAAACCTTTACCAGCGACTGAGACTTATCACCGCAGATAGGAGCACTTTACAATAATTCAGATCTGAAGAAAGTTCGAATTCGGCAGAAATTTGATTCAAAAAACCCAAGCTGCCACTTTTACCTAGAAAGCCAATACGGCAAGCCCTGACTTCAATGATGGCAGGATCGATCAACAATTCCTTCATCCTCGTCAATCGGACTACTGGGTGTTTCGGTCAACAGCAATATGTCCAGGCACGACCACGTTGCTAACATCCCAAAATCAGCCTCGCAGAGACCGTGCTTAAAATATTGCTCACACATCTGGGGTGCCGCACCTAAACACATCCTAAAGCTGCTGGATTCCATTCAGAAGAGAGCTGTGTGTCTCGTCGACGACCCGGGATCTGGATATTCTGGAACACCGCAGATATATGACCAAGATATCCCTGTTTTATAGATATACTCAAGGCAGATGTTCCCAGGATTTGGCGCCCCTCATCCCGTCCCCACCAAGGCCCGCCAGACAGTCACCACAGACGGCAAGAGCGCGGCCTTTCGTCTTACAACTAGAAACAGCTAAAGCATCGCTTTATAAGGACTCCTTTGTCTGGCGCACTGCATCACTCTGGAACTCACTTCCAGGATATCTGTTTCGACCTAATTATAACCCATAGCTATTCAAGATCTGTGTCAATCAACATCTTCGTACACACACCGCTCGTCGAGTGCCATAGGATCTCCCTTTAGCGTGTGTGCCACTGGCATAACAAATAAATAAGGAATGAAGAACTTCTGTCATTTTACAGGTGCAATTGCATTGCTATATAAATACAATAAATATAAAAATTAATCATGCGGTAAACATCATAAATAAAAAATATTCATAATAAAACACTAGTAAATCAATAATATCAACATTAAAATTCTTTTTTGTAGGCTTGTCTTACTCATCTAACCGAAACCTATTTTATCATGGGCTCCGAACTACGGTTATCGATCATCTTTGAACTCTAAAAGAAGAGCCAGGCACTAAAGTTCCTCAGATAAATAAATATATAATACCAGCTGTCCGTGCAGAATAATGTCAAATTAATTATTTGCTGATATTAGCCACAGTACTATGTTTCATAAAAAGTCGTACATTGTTTAATATGGGAAATAAATTATAATTATAAATAATTTAAATATTATTACTTGCATAATAAATATAGTAAACACTTACCTGGTGGCTCCAACATCTTCTAAATATTTCTTCCGTAAAATAGGATCATCGAATTCACTTACTAATTTATGTTCAAACGCCCCAGAGAACGGGATAATTAAAGATCCGGGATCATTTTTGTCAACCCATTCCTTAATTTTGATTAACCTACAAAATTTAGATAGAATTCATATTTTCAATTAAATGCAAGGCATGTTAAACGTCAATGTCGTAGCTTCTACTGTAAAGTTTAATATTACTTTTGGCGTAAAAATGTATTTGTGTATTATATGGAGACTAACAAAGCTAATTTGAATTTTTTTCCTGCGGTTATAAAAAAAAACTAAGTACCTAAAACAGGCCATTCAAAAATGTGTAGGAGCTTATCAGATCAAGAAAAGCGCCGAAAGTTGCAACACTCTAAGGCATATATCGAAGGTCGCAATGAGAGCTTAACAAAGAAGCTTCTGTTTCTCAACAGATACAAACTGCAGTTGGTTTAGTGACAGTACACTTACACCTCGTAAGCACCCGTACCGCCTCCTGGGCAATAGGGAGATCAACGAGTGCAGGTCGGCGAAACCTCTGAAGATGTCTTACTCTGCTGACCAAGAATTCATCAAGGCCGCTGAAGTTGTCAAGGACGATCAACCCCGAGTGAGCCGAAAAGACAACGGGCTCCTAAGGGCCCGCAGGAGGCATAAGCACTATACAGGATATCTGCCAACATTTATTCATTCATCATATAATGGAGTGGCTAACTGGTAGCTGGTTAACGAGTGGCAGGACTTTTTGCAGAGTTTTAATGAATTTTATTTGAACATTTTCAGAAAGACTTTTCGCTTGTATAAAATAAAAAATAAATCTAGAAACCTTTGGAGTACTTCTAATTTAAGAGTATTTCATGGTTATTATTTTAATAACTACAGAATTACCCAAAGAAAAGTAATAAGGACTACCAAACGATTGTGGTATATTGATAGTATGGAGAGAGCCCATCATAGAGCAAGGGAAATTAGAATATTGTTAATGACTTTAGAGGTAGTTCAGCTAATGTTAACCTGGTTACATTTGATAACAACTGGCTTAACCAGTTTTACTGCACTCCCGACTTAGCACATATTGATCTTAAGGAACTGCAAAGTGTCCTAGGCACCTTCAAGATTAAGAAGGCCTCTGTGATTGATGAAGTTTTTGAAAATCTCCCTGATTGTGATACTAATGTCCTGGTAAATTCAATAAATGTCTCATTTAATACTGGCAGGCACGTTTCAATCTCGCTTAAAGACTGCAGTGGTTAAGCCTTCATTTTAGTGAGGTGAAACAGAAGACCCTGTAAACTTTAGTCCAATTTCACTTTTACCCTCGCTGTCTAAGTTCATTAGTTACTTGTCACTAGAAGAATGATTGAAGGCATAACATTTTGAGGGCAACTCAGTTTGGTTTTCAAGAAAGCATGGGCACGCATGATGTAATGTTTTTTTTTTTTTTGGAGCGGCTGTATACAGGTTTGAATGGGGGGATGTGACCGCGGCAGTGTTCTGTGATTTTCCAAAACTTCTGTCTCTATGAATAACAGGATACTGCTGGACAGGCTTCCTCAGAACGGCTTTAGGGGCATTCCACTTCAATGGTGAAGGCAGATTGTAGGTTCGGAAGGCGGAACATCGGATGCTTGTGACAGGGATCGTGCTTGGCTCTGTCTTGTTCCTTTCTCATGTGAACGATTTTGCGTCACTTCCTTTTTCATGTGAACGATTTTACGTCACTTAATATATGGGGTTATTTTACTGTATTTGCAGACAATACCACAATTTTCTGGTCTCACACCAAGCAGGATTTAATGATGAACATTGTCTCCAAAGATTTGAAGAGTGTAAAGGGGTGATGTGATGCTAATCGTTTATGTCAACAAATAAAGTATCCTCTGTTTTAAGCTTAGTTGTGATGTCTTAGTTTGGACGGTTGTAAGTTAGAAAATAAACGGTTCAATAAGTTCCTTGGCATTATGACAAATTGAAGTTCTATAGCCATATCCAGAGCTTGAACCAGAAGCTCGAGAAGGAATGTATTGAAAATTGAATTGATCGTTAGACTCAGCCTTTGTTTGACAAAAGAGAGGGTTAAGGTATATTTGGAGAACAAACTTTCGTGATTCTTACCCAACAGGAAATTGATGTGTCATTATCTAATATAATACGAGAAAGACCAGCAATCTCCTACTGTCAATAGCTAGGAGCGCACTGACTAAGAACTCCCTAATTTACGAGAGGGTTAAAAATTTTAACCACCCCTCTGAACATGTAAAAAATCGAATACAGCAGGAATTTAAAAAATCTGTGTCATCACTTCTTAGGGAGAATGCTTATTATAGTTCGTTAGAGCATTATCATGATGACTAGGCCTAGAATCTTTCTGTGATACTGGAACGTGATACGATATATTTGGCTGTCTGTGGTTGTACTGAACTGTTTCATAGTTCTTCTTTTTTTAATTTCTGTTCTTTATTTATATACTTTTGCATTTATTAATTTATTATGTTGTTTATTATGCTCTGTACTCTACTATTTTAAAAAATATTTTATTATTCTACTTTGCATATTTTCAATGCTAGACACGATCTGTATATTTTGGGGTTACCCTATACAACTAGCTAGTCGCATCTAGCATCTACGTTATTTCCGCATGAATCACCACTTATCGAGAAGATTCTTGAGGGTTCTGTTATTTTCCCGATATAGTGCGACCGGGCCGAGAATAATGGAAAATCGGCGCGGCACGAACGCTTCCGGAATTGTCCTGATATATATTCGACTGGATATAAATAGTGCGCGGAACGCGTGTTGCAGTTAGTATTTCCATTGGGTGTTGAATTGTAAAGATCTATTACTTCTAAAGTTGTAAGAGTGGGATGGTGTGTTTAACTGTATACAGTGTAAATGAATAAAGAGTGTTATTCTAAAATCGCAAAAGTTGTGCTTTTATCAGAACTCACGGGAAAAACGTAATAATATTATTAGACTTAGTTAACGCTTTGTCAACAAATACTTTGTATTTCGGACACTGAAGTATAGTTTATTATTATTATACATTCATTTATTTCAAAACAGCTGATTTTTTAGGGAAAGTATTCATCATTCTCTCATAACTTAATTGACAACTTTTGATATATTAAATAAGTATTTTATTATAAGGTCAAAAGGAATGTAATGATAATTTAACCCAAGCTCCCACAATACATACAACATTTATCTCAATCGCCGATTATAAACTAAATCAATACCACCCAATATTTTTTTAGGGAGCAAAAATCTCTATGATCGGCAAAATCATATGAGTACTAACGTATAGTTAACATATTTACCAGCAGTACCAATAAACGAATATACTTTATATTGCTTGTGCTTCGAAATTTGAACAAACACCAAGTGAATTAAACCCCTGCTCATTACATGGATGGGATACTACAGGTCGAATCTGAACTATGAGACATTGTCAAATATTTCTGGATGCACCGAAATTTTGTTCTTGGAGAAGTTACTCTGGCCTGTCCCTTCATACTTCTGCAGCATAACTTTTGAGAAAATATATTTAGATCAGTAATCAATGTTTAGGTATTCATGAACTAGAAAGGCTCATAGCAGAAGAGCAAGCTCAGGTCAGAGAAATATTCGCGTTATTCTTAAATTGCAGTTCAAGAAACAGGCTTCGTTCTAAATGTCCGGCTTAACTTACTAGCAATTTTTTTAAATTTAACGAAGAGGGTTCGGAAAGTAGTAACGCAATTATGCCATCCACTGTTTTCGAGTATTTCAAACATATATAAATAGAAACCTTTTGAAGAATTCAAGTTACCTACTGCTCTTAGTAGCACCGGTAAAAAAAGTGTAGGAGAATGATTTGAGAAAAGTGACAGAGGACTAACAAGTGGAACGAAGCTATTTGCTTTTCTTTTGTACCTTTCCTCTCAATCACTAGATCAAATCACGGATAAATTGGACTAATGCTATCGAGCCTTTTTTGATATGTGTTTAATAAGTAATGGGACATTGATTTATTAAATTTAATATGAAGGGTGATTATTTTGAGAATAAAATCCTTTCACTCGTAGAAAATTGCTTTATATTTATATCTAAAATTTGTATGGATAAATTCTTTTCAATGTATTTCACATAACAAACGCTGTAATATAAACCGCAAGTTTTCACGGATCAAAATTCTATTTTAAGTCTTTTACATTTAAGAAAGAAAATATATTTTTATAAAAATTAAACTGTCAGTATCAAAATGCTAATAATTTCGATACCTCAAACGTCGAAAATTAAATTACCCTGACGCTATTGCGGTTTAAGTAAGTAATAAAAGAAATATCGAGACCAGAATGTTTAATAACAGCTTGTCAACAAAACATCAATTGATCCATTTGCGGTTTCATACTATTCCGTTAGTCAAGGGGTTTATAAAAACTTTCTCAACGTACAAAAGATCCATCTTCTTTACCTGTCTAATTCGATACGCCTGTCACATGTTAACAAAATGAAATTTACTTGGCTTTGTAAGCCGTTTATTAATACAAGCACGCTATGGGGATTTTTAGGTTCGTTTCGAAAATATTAATAAATTTAATCAAGAACAAATTACCATTATTGGATTATGTTATTACCATAGCATCATAAATATCTAGATAAAATTCGAAGCCGTCTCGTGTTCACAGGCTAAAATAAGAAAACCGCGAATTTACTCTATAACGTCAATTAAATTGGGAAGTAAATAAATACTTGTGTCCACTTTAATACTAAAATAATACTAATTCAAATAACAAGGATGAACTGTGCATTGTAAATTTTTAGAAACGCAGTAAATTAGGTATTTCAAAACATTATTCATTATAAATGGACACCCCCTTAACTTGGTTATTTTTAAAGATAGAGAGATAATTTTTTTATCGGCTTGTACGTAATCATCTTAATTTTTTTATTAGTAATGCAAATATTATACAGGGTGGCTCATAAGCAAACGCCAATATAAGGTTACATTTTTTTAAATGGAACACTCCGTATATTATTGCATTTTTGGATTCTGCTTAAAATTCTAAGCATATTTTATGTATGATGTTATATCTCTAGAGTTAGTAGTTTCAAAGCTGTAAACGGTTGTAAAATCGATACTTTGGACTTTTTCACCTTGGTAGCAAGGCAGTGGCGGATTTGCAGTCTTGGCCGCCCTAAGCCTTAAGGTATCAGCCGCCCCTTCTCAGCATCCACCATATAGACTACGTAATGAAATTACTTTATTGCCAACTTTTATCTAAATAGATTTAGAAATTTAGGGAAAAAATTTATTACATGTGGTGACATTTTTTACTTTACTGGCCTAGGTTCGTAATATACTATTTTTGACACGATTGGGGCCGCCCCTAAATCTGGCCGCCCTAGGCCCGGGCCTACCAGGCCTTAGGGTAAATCCGCCACTGGCAAGAAGGCCTTTAAATATGGAGTAAAATTAATTTTACATTCCTATCTTAATTTTTCAAGAGCTATCTGATAATGCTAACTGATGGTACCTACCGAGGTACCCATATAGCTGTGAAACTACTAACTCTAGAGGCATAACATCATACATAAAATATGCTTAGAATTTTAAGTAGAATCCAAAAATATATATCCGATATATACGAATATACGCAACTTTATAGTGGCGTTTGCTTATGGGACACCCTAATATTTTCATAACTAATAAAAAAATTAAGATTAATCATCTTAATTTTCATATCGATAAAAAAATTAGCTGTCTATCTTTTAAAATGACCAAGTTAAGGGGGGGGGGGGGGGGCCCATTTATAATGAATAACCCTGTACAGAGTTCTAGGCATAATTAAAAGCACTCATCGATTAAAAATCCATGTTAGCATAACTTTTTTCCAAAAACATATCTTAAAACATTTCTTCAATTAACGAGGCAAAGTGTTTTTCTGAAAAAATGCATCGTTTTGATACAGGACGATTTTCACACTTTAAAACCTTCCATCTAAAGCTATCAACATCGATTTTTAAAAAGTGTTACCGAATCGACATATCCAATCTATCTAACATACCGATACAGCAGATCACAGGTTACAGGCAATGTTGCCAGAAAAAAGATTATAAGTTTATAAATTGATTGAAAAATAATAAATGTTTTACAAATCTATAATATTCAGTGAGAAGCACTCGACTCTTAATTGGATGTTGGTCCTGTTTGTTTAAGACCTTTTGTGGTACTTAGAAAAGGTTTTTCACTTCTACTGATGGGCTACTAAGTAAGCACTACGTCATTCTGCTTCATGTATGCTGCTTCTTTGAACTTCCGCTTATACCAGTGTTCTTCTTTAAGAACTATTGTCGCCTCTGACAACTGAATTCTATGTTGTTTGTTCAAAACATGTGCTATTCCGGATTGAGTGTTGATTTTGTGTGCTTTCATCCAGCCTTTTTGATTCTCCTACGTTGCCACACCCGCAAAGTACCCCACATATACAGTTTGTCGTGACGTGAGTAGTTTCGTAATGCAGCTGTTGACTAGAATACTGTATTCTTATATTGTATTTGCGTCTAATTCGATGTATTCTCCCTGAATCCTTTGACATATGGAATGGTGAGCACTCTCTTCCTGTTGTTCGGTTGAGCGCAAATCTCTTTGCATTTTCTGTATTAGCGCCTATCTGAATATCCACTTGCTGCAGATCGTTCTTGATGTTCAGTAGTTCTTCCTTGAGACCCTCATCGGCATCGCCAATTGTTCTAGCTCTGTCTACTAAGGATGTAATCACTTCTTGTTTGGTGGCTTGAGATTAATTAGAAGCAAAGTTTAGATAGCGACCTGTAAGCTTTTGGTTTTCTATATACTGTGGTTGTTATTTGCCCTTTCTTCTTCCGGTTAATACATCAAGGAATGACAGTTAATGGTCTGACTCTTCCAGTTGGTGGTTGGCTTTGAGGTGTTACGGTGGTTAAGGAACTAGTTTAGATTGCTTTCAGCTTGGAGGATATAATTGCTTCATTTTCAAACCGGTTCCTGTAGATGTTGGTACCTGCTCATGAAAGTGGTGATCCCATAGTCTTCCTAGAAGCAAAATCTATCTTTTTCTTGAAAATAGGAATTATTCTGGCATCATTCTAGTAATTCCATAGGCCATCAACTTGTAGTCTTGTTCTCTCGTTTAATGCGATGGCCTCTTCCAACTTGCTCCATAAGAACTTTATTGCAACGTTTATGCAAGAGCTTTCAACGTCAAAACAAACTAACAAAACGGTCTATTGGCTGAAGACTGACTGCCCCTATTAGTTCTGCAAAATGTTTGGAGAATTTCACAAATGGTGTGGTGTCGTCTTTAAGAGGTTTGATTATCGGAAGAGGAATTTGGCAAGATTGCACGTTGGCGGGTCCCTCGAATGGTGATAGATCTGAGGATTATGTCAGGCTTATAGATTTCTGGTAGACCATAAAGGTACACCTTGAAGAGTATTGTAAAACTTTCCTTCCAATTGAAGTTGTAAGATCTTTGTTCAGCAGGCAGTAATTTCCTGTTCTAAGTCATCTTCTAATTTTACGTCACATTCATGGCAACGGTGACATTTCCTTTATCTGCTGCTAAATCTTAATCGAATTGCCATATCGTTTCTTCATCTTCTTTAGAGAAATTCTTGATGGACGTCTTTTCTTTTTGCTATTCAGCTCGGCTTTTCCATTTTAACTCCTCTGGTAAGATCGGCTATTTGAACGCTCCCCACTGCGGCAATAAAGTCGAGAGTGGCATGTCTATTGGAGTTACGGCAAATTTAAGACCTTTCTCCAGCAGCTGTTGTTTGCCTGTGTTGAGACAGTGAGAAGAGATATTTGCTATTCTTCTTGGGTTGGCTGGTGGTTCTTGACCAGTTCTTTGTTGTATTTACCGTTTTGCCAGTGCTTCCCAATTCTTCTCAATGTACCTACTTTTTGTTCACTAGTTTTTGTTCTTGAACAAGTGCATAATAAGAAAATTGGCTTCGTACCCAATCAGTAGAAATCGACAAGATTTTGAAACCTTTTCTAACTACCATAAAAGGTCTTAAACTAATCAGATCAATATTCAGCTAAGGGTAGGTGCTTCTCACGGTTCATCGCACATTGCATTAGTATATAAGCTCGTAGTTTAAGCCGTTTTGTTAGTATTCACTTGATAATAGTTAAACATTTAAGTCAAAGCTGTGATTAAAAAATAAGGGCTATGGAAGTACATACACAATATTTCTTTTACTGAAAATATGATCACAAAATGGTTATTATGAATAGCTACTTGAAAAGTTGATATTATTTAAATTTGACTTACCACTTATTTTTCTTCTTGATGTAGTCTTTTTCTGATAGGTTTATCAAATATATACATGGTTTTGACGTCAAAAAGAGGTATTTATTTAAAACTTCAATCTGAAAAATTAAACGACGAAAACAAAATATTTTAAGCGTGGAAACATTTTTCCTGAAAAGGGTTTTTAAAGAAAATACTATAAAATTTTTTCATAGCTTCTGCAGAAGATGTGCCTGGTATATTAGCCAATGCCTTTAAACCTGTCCTAAACAATTCAGCTATTTTCGGTACCAAAAAATACGGGGTGATCCAGATTCAATGCAATCACTTGTAACTTTCTTCTCAATATTTTAAAGAAAAAAATGATAGTTGGGATATGTGTGCATGTCGAAAGCCCGGCACTTCCGGTTACCTGGAAGTGCGTTCAACGTTTTTTTTATTTTAAATCGCAGCCTACACCAGGCAATTAATAAAAAGGCTTAGTCTATATTGTAACATCATGAACAAAAAAAAGGAAAAGTGGGTGATCTCGAGGACCTATAATATTTAAAATAAATATTTTAAATTTTAGCATAAACCTAGAACCTAGAAAGAAATCGTCGATAATTCCCGACGTGTTGGTACCACATTTCAACTATATTCTATTAATGACAACAATACTTAAACACCATGTCGTCCACAAAACACTTTACAATATGCAATTCATTGTGGACCTGTTTGAGCCGTCATGGCACCCCGCGACTTTGACGGTCTCGCGCGGAGAGTGTCAATGTCGATAACCACGGAGATGATCTCCAGGTGGTGATATTATTATGCCATATTAGCATTGTACTCAGTCATGGTGCTCTTTGTGTTGCCTTTTCTAAATGGAATCATTCATTGCATAGATAGCATCGGTACGTGTATCGTTTTGTTTAATCAATGTTATTATATATTATGTACCTGTATGAGCAAACGCCTACGTCTTAAGTACTGTCGGTTTTTATTAGCATAATAATATCGACATAACATTTTATTTGCTAATACACTCTGATGAATTAAATGTCACAGTGACTGGCATTCTCAGAATAAGAAATGGCTAATAAAAAGGCGAGAGGAATCAAAATAGTTCTTAAAATTTGCAGGCATAATAAAAAATATCTATAAATACATGAAGGGTAAATTTTTCTAAAGAACACATTTTTATTTTAAATGTAGTACCTCAATAAAGAAACTTTGCTTAAATTTGTAATAATGTGAATTGAATATGTTAATCATATCCAGTGCGGAAGTGAAGGGCTGCTATGCTAATATACACTACTTATACATACATATTTATGCTTGAAATTGTAGTTTAAAAAAAATGGTCCGAAAAAAGGTAAAATTCTGTATGAACTCGTTATCAATATTAAAAGAATGAAATATACGTACATCATATAAAACAGTAAAATGTATAGTGAAAGAAATAAACTTACATCTTTAGAGTCCCAATCTGCAAACCTAATATGTTTCTTTTCATCAACCAAAACAGTTTTAACTTTGGCTAACGCATCCTGAAATGGGAAAGACAACACATTCAAAACTTCCAGCGACAATATGGTAATACCAGTAAATAAATTTCAATTACTAAGTAATTAAAAATAAGATTTAGCTATTCAACTTTCTGATACTTTTTGGCTTCTTTGGGTTTATTTTAATGTGCTGATTTCGAAGTTCGGTTTTTGGGTTTTACCTATCACCGATAAAATTTTAGAGAAGAGAAAAAGAATATAAAATACGAAGAAATCAAACCTTAAAAAATATAGTGAATTTTACAAAATTAAAAGGAACCAAGTATTTTTTTTACAAAATATACTTATTTTGGACTTAAAAAAAGAAGATATAATATTAAGAAAATATTGTGTTGTCTTTTTTCGCTTTTTCATTTCAGCAATTTGCTGGTGAAAACTCTCTCCGTGTTCAGCTAAAACTGCACCTAACTATTCAGCAAAGAATCTCAAATGCGAGTGAAGAAAATGCAGCTTAAATGACCTGCTGCAACCTAATTCCTTGTAAGATTGAATAAGATCTTGAATTAGTTTTGTATAGTTCTCCAATTTCGCATTTCCCAGAAAACTGCAAAGCACATTTTTAAAAGCAATCTACCCCTTGTTTTCTTTTTCCAAAAGTGGAATTTCAAAATTATTGTCGTTGAAAAGTTCTTGTATTTGCGGACCAACGAACATGCCTTCTTTAAGCTTTGCCTCACTTATAAGTGAGAATTTCTCCTTCAATTAAAGAAAAGCATTTCCTTCTCTATAAGGGATTTAACAACATATTTATAAACCCTAGTTCTATGTGCAAAAAGGTAATTAGGTTCTCTGCTGCTTAACTATGTGGTTTTCATACCAAGCACAATGTTTTCACGTTTCCGCAATTTTTTACTGCACCATAATGCTGGTTTCTGGCTCTGCTGTCCGATTGGCATAAAAAGAATCTTTGGTGTAGCCACTCTGGAATCCTGTACAGGCAGGAAAGATTGATTTACAAACAATAAAACTGCATCAGAATTAATAAAGAGTCGCTAATAGATAGGTATGTATAACCGGCCACATTAAACCTGGAATATCGCAACAGTAAACTAAGTACTTTACATTGCAAAAACTACTGCCAACTTAGACTCCTTTTCCGATCCGTAAAAATGTTCAATCCTTCTTGTAGTAATGCCACTGCTGCAGACGAGATCCAAGAAGCCGTGACTTTCTTTTGGGAAGATCCAAACCACGAATAAGATCGTTAAGCTCTTCCTGCGATACCAGATGAGCATATTAAGATCCTTTACAGGCGTAGCCGACTAGATCAAAATCGGCCTCTCCTATTGGTCGATCCGCATGGCCCTCCGCTCGCTTCGCTCGCTACGGGGACTCAAGAAAAGGAAACTAACCAGGTGCTAACCCAAGACATACCCAAAATCAAGAAAAATCTTCAAAAAAAATAGAAAAAAGCAACGGAGTTCGAACCCGTGTTTTCCAGGTGAGACCCAACGATCTAAACCTCTACACCACGAGAGCTCTTGTGAGAAATTGATTACATCACGAAGACATATTGTAATACGAGATTGATCGACCAATAGGAGAGGCCGATTTTGATATAGTCGGCTACGCTTTTAAAGGATCTTTAAATGCACCAGATGAGACTGCTTGCTGCTACTACATTCGTAACCTCCTGCAAGCTTGTACCGGGTTTTGGTATAAAATCGTCTAGTTTAGTCGATTTCAAGCCTATTTTGTATTCTTCTGGAGGCTTAGGAACCAGTGATTATTGTTAAGCAAAACAAGCAATCATCAACGTGGTTCTAAGGCTCCAAATTTCATAGTCTTTTGAGTACCATTTAACATACCAGAATGTATTAGAGCAAGTATTGCAACAAATATCAGGAGCCCAAACTGTATCTTGATCTCCAACGTTGCAACCAAAATATAACTCGAAAGCTTTTCTTATAAGTAGACTTAAAGTCTTTCGTTGGGCTTTCAGGGTCATTTCACCACATATGTAATACAAATTGTTCGGCTTATTGACACAGGATTGCAACAGCATCGTTTATGTCCAATCAAAAAAATATTCCAAATACATTATTTAAAATGAAGATTACGACGTTTATATCGCACAGATACAATGGTTATATAAACATAGACAACCAAACTGTTCTTATATAACTTCTAATTGATGATATGTAATCTCTTCGCACCTCGGGCTTATTATTTAAAGTCGGAAACAACATTTAAATCGTAAAATCACTTCATGACAACAACTAAACAATTAACTAAATATAAGAGTTCATAGCCAAACACCAATATCTTAAACTACAAATGATCAATGATCAACAAAATAGCAATCAAATCTATTATCTAGCAACATTATATAGTATTATGTTTTATGTGGAAGAAGTTTTCTTAGATCAAATAGCAGAACAACGTGTCGATATCCTGTTCGACGAAACTGAGGCTGCCGTCCTGTCAATCAGAGATGGGAAGGCTCCTAGGTCAGATGAAGTTCAGTCTGAAGTCATCAAAGGCGTTGATAAAGATTTCAAGAAAAAATTGACGATTATATTCAATGAGATATACGACAGTGGAAAAATCCCAAGAGAATGGCTGAGCTCAGGGTTTATAATCTTACCTAAAAAGCAGGGAGCCAAAAAGTGCAGTGACTAAGCCTCATGAGTCACTTGCTGAAATTGTTATAAAAAATCATAGATGGAAGACTGTATAAAATCTACTAAGAACAAGTATCATCAACACGATTTGGCTTTATGAAAGGTTTCGGAACAAGAGACCCACTATTCAGTATACAAGCCTTTTTCCAATGTCCCCGGAACATGAACTGTAATATATTTGTATGTTTCATTGATTATTAAAAGGCATTTGATAAAGTTCAATATAACAAAATGATGGAAGTCCTGAAAGATAGTTGAATCGACGGCAAAGACTTGCACATAATCAAAAATTGAAATCAATCTGCATATCTGCAAATTCAATAATGACAAAAGAGGAGAAGTGAAAATCCTCCGAGGGGTACGACAAGGATGTATTTTGTCATCTCTGATATACGCAGAGGCAGTTTTCCAAAAAGCCCTAGAATACATGGAAGCAGGAATCTTATTAAACGGCCAGCTAGTAAATAACTTCAAGTATGTCGATGACACAGACATTTTTGCAGACACTGCTCAAGGACTACAACTTAGAATGAATAAATTAGCGAAGATAAGTTGAAAATATGGTCTAGAAATTAAGACAAACAAAATAAAAATCATGATAATCAGCATACATAATTGAAAAAGTACAATTCACCATCGATGAGAAAGTGGGCCAACATACCTAGGCAAAGTATTTTATGAACAATTGGACCATTCACAGGAAGTAAAAGCCAGAATTGAAACAGCAAGGCCGGCATTCATTCAAATATCCAAGCTATTCAAAGCTCATAATTTAAAATGTGTTGTATGGAGTATAGTCTTGGACTATGACTAAAGCCACAGATGAGAGACTGGAAGCATTTGAGATGTAGACTTACAGAATTCTTCAAATATCATGGATGAACAAAATATCAAAAAGTACTCCACAAATTAAATAAAGAACAAACAACGAAAAGAAGAAAATTAGAATATTTAGGACACATCATAAAAAATTAAACCAAATAAAAGCTGTTAAAATACATACTGCAGGGCAAGGTGTAGAGTAAGAGGACGTCAAGAGAAGATGAATATCTTGGCTTAAGAACTTGGTTTGAAACATCTACCACAGGATTGTTCAAAGCAGCAGCAAATAAAATTATCATTGCCAGAATGATTGCCAACATTTGTTCAGAATATACCGAAAGGTTTTGGAAAATCTGAAAAAACTATCGACGACAGTGTTTTGGATAAAGGAAGAAATAAGCTAAAAGCTAAAAAAAAAATGCAAATTTCAGAAAGGACAATGCCTCAAAGTTGCAGCCAAAACTAGGTGCATCCCAAAAAAAATCAATAATGGGAAAATTGCCTGCTGATTTAATAAACATGATTCAATAAGCCTTAATAACGAAATTACTATTATTTACTTTGCACGAAGCATCCGGTTGAGGCAAATTTCCTGAAGCTGATATTATTCCAAGAATTTTTATTTTCCAAAAATATGAATTGAATTACATGAGCATGAGTGGCACTTATTTGTAAGTTTTGCTACAAGAATCTGACAGAAGGCAATTTTAGGGCAAAGTAAGATTCACATTATGAAATTCGTTCATCATTTACTTGTAATAATCAATCCAACATTAAACCCTCCTATAAATAATACTGACGACGTCGGCGTTAAAAAGACGATAACTATCATCGCACAGTCACGTTACCGACAGAGACTCATAATAGAATCAGGGACCACACGTGACGCATGCGCCATAATTAGCATAACATTCTCCTTGATTTTATCTGCCTCGTCCTTCGGATATCTGATTTCACTTTAAAAAGTCGCAAGTCACCTTTTTCATAATTGAATTTGAATTTGTGTTTGGATTATTATTTTGATGTTGTAAAACATAACGCGTGGCCGATCGTCCGTCATTTCTGTCATATTGTTCTGCATTTGATTGATTGTGTAAAATTGTATTTTAAACAGTTGGTCACGGCTGGATTAATTTCCTAGTGCAATAACGATTTATGGTACTCTGAATCAACTAGCAAATTTAAAGGACAAATGATAAACATAATAAGTTCACATTATGAAAATATTAGGCGTTATTAACCTAAAATAATCATTTATGTATACAAAACTACTACTTATCAGCAATTTTACTAGAAGCGTAATAAAGTAAAATAATTGATCACCTAGAAAACTGACTATGTCCTAATCAAGAAGAGAGTAGATGTTCGAAATTCCCGAAGTTCTCAGTTAGTCCTTTCTTTGTTTCGGATAAAATCAAACCGAACCTGATCATGACGCGGGACTCAGAGATTTGCTGAATGCATCAGGAAACTCATTTAACTTGTCTACAATTGTTGTGGTTATATAGGAAATTAATGCAAATCGATAATAATAAAGTGCGACAAGGACATCTGAGCTTCGGTTGTATGAACTATTTCCCTATTTCACACAATATATTACCCTTATTATTTAGTTTGAAGATTTAGTCCAGAACTGCTGCTCAAAACTTTAATTTTTCTGTTCTTAAATGATATTATGTTCAATTTTTAGTACAATTTTCTTGTCGCTTGGAACAAACATCTCAGCTTCGTATATACCTAGTTCGTTTTAATATATCCTATAATAAAAAAGGCGAACCTCCATTGAAATGTAAAATGGTAAAAACTAAGCGTTAGAATACTAGTTTCTTTTAACAGAAAAATACTGCTTAGATTTCCAAAATCTATTATTTATTCATACTAGTCTTAACCATTTCATTCCTTATATCATGGTACTTTCTTAAGGTATCAATTGCAACCTTATTACATACAGCTGGTACCAAAGTTCCCAAACCTTGGGACTAAATTAAGGACATATAATGCAACACACAATCCTCTCTCCGTTGAAAATAACGATCCAATATGGCGAACCGCCTTGATTTATTTTTCCATAGAAAAAGTTAACATTCCATTTAAAAGGTATAACCATTCTCAATTTAACCCCATTAGAGACAATGGAATCAGCCATGTTAAGATGGCAGCCATATACGTTAAGAAAGTACCATATGGAAAGACCGTTATCTTGTATCCAATATGTCCAAAATGCATGGGTTTTCGGTTGAATTAGTTTACTTTCTTATTTCCTGAAACATTGTCAAGATGCGGTATTTGGAGACGAAATCCGGTACGCACGGGCGGTTAGCTACTGATTAGGAACCTAGATATATTGAGTGTTATATTATGTTTCAAGATTCTACATTTAATATGACATGAACAGCCAAGATAATTACAGCGATAAATAACAAAAATAATTAATATTGTACGTACATACTCAGGTTTTTGTTTCTTGTCACTACCTCTAACTACAGTCCTTTCTAACTTTTCTAGATTCTTCATCAGCATGTCTTCATCTTTTAACCTCAATTCCTCGGAGATAATATCTAAATCTCTAACCGGATCAACTTCTCCTTCTACATGTGTGACATCATCGTCCACGAAAGCGCCTAAATAAAAAAAAACAATAGTTATAATGTCAAACTGTTTCAAACAATTGGCATTGGTTTCAACTAAGTAAGCCATTAATTTCAAATCGCAACGCCCCGCGCCGGCGCCGCGGCGTTGCCGCCATAATCCCTATAATTCATAGCCTAGAATATAAGAAATGTGCTGACGTAAATATTTGACAAAGTAATAAAATTAAATTAAATTTGAAATAGACAATTGACGAGAACGTTGTTAATCTACTTCATCTCGTTTTCTCTTTACTGGGATTTAAAGAAGCGAGCTTTCAAAACCATACCAAATATTTTAGACGAATTACGCAAAATATTTACCGATGCCCTTTGAAACGTTGCGTCTGAGAATCAATACGAGATGCATATAAAAATCAATTTTATTACTGCTAAAATGTTGCTGACCATTTTATCTCAATGATGAAGAGACATCACAAAAATAAAAAGGAATATAGTATTATAGGTCTAGCGGAAACAAGGAGAAAAAAAGGAGATGAAATATTAAACTTTGGCAATCTACTATAATGAAGATCGCGTCGCTTCGCAATCTTCATCATAAATAGAGCAATTTAAAAAAATCATGACCAAGTCATCAAAGGAATATTGGACAGCGTTGTTAAAGGTGAAAAGAACTGCGATGATAATTATCCAATAGAGGAGCTACAACAAAAGCCCTTAAAGAAATTCGACGTGAATAAGCTCTGGCGGAAAGATCAAGAATGAAATCGGGTCACATCGCATCAACAAAAAAAAAAACATGATATAACAGCAGTAAAAAAAAATATATAGATTAAATTTGCCACTAAAAATTTTATACATATCAGTCTCAGTAGGGGTGGACTCCAGCGAGCCTTTCACTTAGACCACCAATTGGGCCCGTTGTGTACCCAGCTCGCATTAGAGAACCTCTAAGATGCCGGTCTTCCTTAAGAAAGCCCACATCTCCTTCAGACTAACATGACGCACTGAATCTGGCTCGATCAGAAAATCCTCCTGCAACCGACATTGAGCCTTACCGACTCCCAGACCCCCTCTGGCTAAGGCGTCAGCGGCCTTGTTTCCCGGTACACCCGAGTGTCCCGGTGCCCAGGTCAGCATAACCTTTTCGTGCTATGCAAATCAGCCAATTCTTGCACTCCCTCAACAAGGATCGCGTGCGGACCGACTTACGCGCCATTAGTGCAGCCTTGCTAGAGATAAAGAAAATCCTCCTGCAACCGACATTGAGCCTTACCGACTCCCAGACCCCCATCATGATCGCGAAAATTTCCGCTTAATGAAAAAGCACAGAAGGAAATGAAAAATAAAAAGCTCTTGTAAGTAGCTTGGCTGTAGAGATGCCTAAAAAATTACGCGTTCTCTAAATCAGACATTATAGGGAAAAAGAATCTTTAAGGTAAAGGCACCAGTAATCGACACTATTAGAACTTTTTATGGCGATTTATTGTAATTTTGAGTAAACCAGTAACCGACACCCTTTCCCGAGTTATCGACACCCCAGTTATCGACATAATTTATAGAAGAAAAAAAACGATATTGGTTTGGTACTTATATTTTTATTTAACACACGCAATATGGAAAAATCTTAATATTCTAAAATATCTAAATTAGGGAAATGTATTTGAGCCTATCCCCAACAGCTTTTATCAGAATCTGTGGCAATTTCGTCAAAATATCTTCCCACTTGATAACAGAGACGTCACTCTCGATTATTCGAAATAGCGTCTTATCATCACTACAGCGCTTTAAGGGCATAATTTCAATTCTCTATTTTCAATTTTTCTCTGAATGACACAAGCATATTTGTGGCTTCCACCCGATTACTAGTAAGAATTCACCAATAAGAAACATAATTCACCAGTGGCAAAGAGTCACTGTCTACATCTTCGGCTCGATGTAGATTTTCGTCCTGGACTGTTTCTATTTTCGATACATTGTCTAGACTATCTTCACTTTCAATGTATTCTTCATCTTCATCACTTTTTACCAACCCGCTTTTCTGATTCTTTTTTGCTTCTCTTGCCTTTACCAATATTTCTTCTTCAGCACCAGTCAGTATATTTTCTGCCTTTTGGTGTACGCCCTGAGTTTTTGCCAAGAAGAGTTGTTCTGGAAACCCCGAATGATTTAGCGGCGGTTGCGACAGGCATTCCACGCGAAATTGTCTCATGGGCAATATACATTTGTTCTTTGTCATAATTGAATTTAGGTGTCATGATCATGTAAAGTAAAATAAAAAAAATGTATAAGCCAACTGTAAAGATAAGGCGTTAATGGCGAACACTGGAACCCCATAATACTCCAGTAATCGGCAAAAAAATTTCGAACACTGGAGCCCTATAATACTCCAGTAATCGACAAAAAACGTCGAATACTGGAATGTTATGAGTATGAGACTGCATACCCAGTGATCGACACCCCTAAATTTTAAGTTAGAATCACAGTAAACAACGAAATTTTACCAAAAACATGTGTTTCAGAACCCAAAGATACCCTACATAAAATTTTATTCCAGTATCTTAACCAGTTAAAAAACAATAACCTATTTTATGATAGTACTTACCTTAATAAATCTTTTTAGACAAAACGAAATTTATGCGCTCCACACAACATGCGCCATTTCGTTGCCGCCAATTAAAATTATAACCCTCAAGAAGTTTTACAGTGTTGTCAGAGATATCACTCTTTCGTCCTGGCAGAGAATTATGTACCAATCTAAACATATGAGCTTATTAATAGAGTTTGAATTTTAAAGTGTCGATTACTGGGCCACTGTCGATTACTGGTTTCCTTACTTTATATATATTTTGGGATAAATGGCAAATGGGATAAATCAATAGGACTATTGTTAAGTAAAAAAAGGAGACAAAGGAAATTTAGGAAATTACCCTCCCGTAACCATCAACAACGTCATTTACAAACTCCTGACAAAAATACCGACCAACAGATTAACACCAAAACGCGATGGATATCAAAGATAGTAAGCCGGATTCAGGAAGGAATTTAGCGCCTGCTAACAATGAAAATACTCATAGAACGAAAAAACGGATACCGCATATCACTCTTCATAACGATCATTGATTTTGAGAAAGTTTTCGATGGCATTGAACATTTGGTTATAGAGAAATTCCTTATATGACATATGACAGCAGATTTGATTATACATATGCATACTTGATATACAACGTATATGAAAGCAAAAAACAACAATGAAACTGTACCAGGGAATATGTATAAGATAGCCAGAAACAATATCATCAAAACTTTTTAACCAAAAAATTCATTTAGGAAACACCAGACAATAAAGTGCGTGGAAGGTATTATACATGAACAGTCTTCGATACGCTGGCGACTTAGCATAGTAAACTAGAGCCAAACGAAATGCTTCAAAACTTCGTACAGAAGTTAGAAGGATAGGATATACATATCCACAATACCTCAAGAGCAACATCTGTAATTAGTACTTATTCCTTGTGCTTCTCGATGGATCACAGGTCTTAGTATTCACGAAACCAGATATGCACTACGTCATACAAACACAAAGTGTAATGGAAATAGAAATGCAACATTCGAATTGAACTTCTTATATCATAACGTCAGACAATCAAATAATAGATAAAAAAAACATAAATGAGATAGACATTTGATCTGAAAAGCACGCTCTCTATGAATGAATATGGAATTTAACAAAAAAAAAACAGATGTCAAAACACAATCTTCAGCAGAAGTGTTTATCAATCTGGGATAGCCATTTTAATCGAACGCACAGTTTTATCTTATCTCAAACTTAGTAGTTAAATATAATTAATTATAAGTCCTCCATATTTATTATAATCACAACACATACTTACGGCAAAGGTGAAAGAGTACATCACAAGCACTAATATGTGACAGAAAAGCATTTCCCAAGCCTTGTCCTTCCGAAGCACCTTTTACTAATCCAGCAATATCTACTACGTTAAGAAATGCCGGAACCTTGCTGAAAAAAAAAATAACTGTTGAAGACTATTCGTTTTTTTGCCTTGTATTTGTCGTGTTCCGATCAAATAATTATTGTATCTGCAGTGTCGGATGATGTTTAAATTTCGAATCATATTAAGAACCAGAAGTTAAAATAACAATAACCTCAAACATGCTTATCCTTTCACTTTGTCGTGGAGATGGTATATATGATCCCCATAATTGAAGCTTTATTTGAACTGGTTGTCAATTTTTATTACATGTATTAATTAGCTTTAGAAATAGGTCAAAACACAGGGTGTAATATTTAAAATTATTTGCAAAGTACTCGGCAGCAAATGTTAGGTGTCATGATCTTACATATGGGTTCATTGTCTCTTACTTCAAGATAAATAAGTTTAACATGTATCGTTAACTAACGCAAAGTCGAATGCGACATTATGAACGCATGCCTTCTCCCTTACCCTTAAAAAATCGTTTTAGGTAAAATCTATTTATTATAATAATAGACCTATGTTTCTCTTCATTATTTTAAAATACTATTATTATGACACCTATTTTACAGTTCTGCAAACCTACCATTTATGACAAATCATAACGTTTACCCAACACCTTATATTCAGTAAACTGAACGAAATTGGATTTAATAAAAGCGATTTGTCACAGTATTATAATAATACGACAGGCTCCACACGCATCTATTCTACTAAATTTATTACAACCCGTTATTACCCCTTCCTTTCCCAAGAAGACTGAAAAAAATGCAATCTTTAATTATTTTAAAATACTATCATCAGTTACCTATTGTGCGTGAAGTCTGTATTCTACAATTTATCCTAAGTATGGCCAATTTTCTCAGCACTAAAGGCATGTCTACAAGACAGAACATTTCGCGTTCTGATATGCGTGAGTCGCCAGAAGGTAATAAACGCATGGGTCTGCAATTTTAAGATTAAACTGGTCAAAACAACTTGATGTCGAGTCGTTTAAGGAGATAATTTCAAGCTCGTGACGGACATTAATACGGGTTAAATGAAGTCTTTAAGTATCTATCATTTAGTATCTATCATTGAGTATCTTAGAATACTGAATCACAATTTTATTATTGTTACTTGACCAACAATAAATTATATATCTGCTGTTTATGGTAAGGCAATTAATGATCACGAGACCTTCATATTTATTTTCTCGAAAAAGAGGTCGGATCCTTATTAACCGAAAAATTAGTAATACTGTCCAGGCTTGAAATTGGTTAGTAGGTAGTTATCTTTGGATATTTGAATGGTATTGTAAACTTTGTCATTAAAATATTAAAAATTTTAAAAAAATACCAATAAACGGCAGTATAATCAACTAAAATGTATGAATAATGTTCCCCCTGCAATCAAATAACAAGGTGAAAGCAAGACAAAGTAAGTTTCACACACTCTCTTCCATTACTATCTCTAGACTATAAGGCAGTCAGGTGGTAATTTACTCTTACACGCCCGATAAATTCAAAATTACTTAAGGTTAATAAGTTTTTGTGCGCCTTAGAATCATAACAACATAATCACAACCTAATGAGGGTGACCATACCAATTTAGCCGGCGCCCAAACGACGCGACGACGCGGTGGGAACGGGCCTCTTTGATGGCACGTGAAAAATATTTAGATTACTAGATTACCAAAAATTCCACTATAGAGGAAAGGTAATTTCCATCTATTAATAGAGAACCAACCTAGTCGGTAGAATATTAAAATAGAGGGAACCAGTTTTAAAGTGTATGAAACAACGCACAACTGTTTGTAGGATAGCACATTACACAACATTTCTGTACAACCCGGCACAGTTTTAGTGGTAGGTACAGTGTTTTTGAATTTCGAGTCACCCCTGGGTCCGTTCCATTTCAGGAGATATTGTATACATTTTATCAAAAAAGTTTTCATTCAGCATATGCAAATTGCATTGTCAATATTCGGTAAAGTGTGAAAAATAAATGTACCTACAAGATTGGCATATTTGTAATTTGTTACAAAAGGCTGTTATTTAACAACGAAAAAGAAACAAACATATATTGTTCTCATTATATGGTAGTTTAAGAAAAAAACATTTAACAATTATTTGTTACTTTGTCAGGTTGTTTAAAATTACATACGAAGAAAGTATCACCGCTGCGAGAGACCAAGACAGCCATCGTTGTTATTTCCCGACGCACTTATTGAGTTTTTGTTGTGTTTTAATAAAAACATCTGTTTCTGAGGTATTTGAGATGAAAAATTAAACCTCACCTAGATATAAAAATCGAATTCGATTCGATCTGCTAAATTTTTTGATAGACAGTGAATGATAATTACCTCAAGTCACAGACTTGGATAGCGCCGGATTTAAGCATAGGCTCCTAGGCTGCAGTCTAGAGGTTCGCACCACAAATAATCCCGCTCCACTGGCCAAATGAAAAATGATTCCAAGTCAATTTTTAAAACCAGGTTCATTGTTTTAGTAAATAAATAGTAAAAAAGTTTGGTGATCGTAATCATCATTCATCATTTGCATTTGGTTTAAATTCAATAATATATAATGCCAGGAAGATGTATAATCATCTTCCAAAAACATTAAGGGAAGCTAATTCTTTTACAGAGTTTAAGTGTAAACTTAACTATATTCTCTTGAGTAAGTCATCATCATCATCATCAATCAGCCTATTGTCATCCACTGCTGGACGAAGGCCTCCCCCAGTGTCTTCCATCTGTTCCTGTTTTGTGCCTCTCCGATCCAATTCCCTGCAGCTCTTCTGAGATCGTCTGTCCATCGGGTTGACGGCCGTCCTCTACTGCGCTTGTCAGCGCGCGGTCTCCATTCAAGTATTTTCCTAGTCCATCGGCCGTCCCGCATTCTAGCTATGTGCCCTGCCCATTTCCATTTCTGCCTTGCCACATGCTCGATCATGTCGGTCACTGCTGTTCTTCGCCTTATCTCGTCGTCCGTCACGTGATCCCTCAGTGATATCCCAAGCATTGCTTTTTCCATTTTTCTTTGATGTAATTTTAATTTTCACGTAGATGTAGCTGTTAAGAGTTAGAGTCTGCACCGTACGTTAGTACCGGCAGAACACACTGGTCATACACTTTCCTTTTCAGGCAGATTGGTATATCACTGTTAAACGTCTCTCTTAGTCTACCGTAAGCTGCCCATGTTGATTCTTCTGTTCAGTTCCGCTGTTTGGTTATCTCTTGACATCCTAATTTCATGTCCGAGGTAGACATATTTGTCCACTAGTTCGATATCTCTTCTCTCACTTTTTATGTTTCCGCTTGGCACTAAATTTGTCATCTACTTCGTCTTTGATAAAATAATCTGTAATCCGACAACCGAACAGGCTTCTTGAAATTATTCTACCATTATTCTTATGTCCTTTAGATTGTCGGAGATCAGGACAATGTCATCAGCATATCTCAGGTTTGTTAAGTTTGTACCATCAATTCTTACACCCTTATCATCCCAGTTGAGTCGTTTCATTGCCTATTCTAAGACAGTAATAAATAATTTGGGTGATAAGGTATCCCCTTGTCTGACTCCTCTTTCAACTGGTATACTGTTGCTTGTTGTGTCCAGCTGTACCTTCATCGTTGCGTTTTTGTAGATGTTATATATTAACCTTGTATATCTGTAGTCCACTAGGCACTTGTCTACTGATTCTAATACTGCTTGCAAGCTTATCGAGTCAAAAGCTTTGTGGAAGTCTACGAATATTAGGACTAGTGGTCTGTTATATTCAACTGACTTCTCTATTAGGATCTTGAGGCATTGTAGATGGTCATTCGTCCCAAATCCCTTGCGGAAGACGGCTTGTTCAAAAGGTTGATAGAAATCGAGTTTGTTTTCCAATCTCACAGTTATTATCCTTGTAAATAGTTTGAGAAGGTGGCTCAACAGGCTTATCGGTCTATAATTTTCTAAATCTGCTGTCTCCTTTTTTATGTAGCAGAATGGTGATAGCGTTGTTCCATTTGCTGGGAATTTCTCCGTTGTACAGGCACATATTGAAAAGCCCCATAATTCTATTGAGCAGGCTATCTCCTCCCACTTTAATCGCATCGATCACTATATTGTCCTCTCCAGGAGATTTCTTGTTCTTTGCTCTCTGGAGTGCTGCTTTGATTTCTTCTTTATTAATCTCGGGTAGGAGTTCTGATCCCTGGTTGACAATCCCTTTCTTTGCAGTTGTATGTTCTGGCGTCTGTTCTTCTCTTGTTTCTGCCCTTGGTATACGTTTGTACAGCTCTCGGTAGAATTCTTCGACTATATACATTATTTCTTTCTTATTTGTCTTAATATCGCCTTCCTTGTTTTTGATTTTAATTATTTGTCTTTTCCCAATTCCCATTTTTCTGCGCATCACTTTCATGCTTTTATTATTTTCTATTGTTCGTGTGACTTCTTTTTTACGGTAGGCTCTGATGTCGTGTCTTATGGCTATCGAAAGCCATAAGAGTAAGTCATATTACACCGTAAATGAGTTTTTGGAGGATAGATTTTGATCTCACAGTACTAGTTTTTTTTTTGTTCTTTTTTTGATTTTTCTTTTTTTTTTCCTTCACACTTCAACACTCAGTAATGCATTATGGAGAGGAATTGTCTCCCTTTAAGTAGATGCATGCATGTGTTGTAAAATTGTACCTTATAGATGTAAGCTGTTGTAAACTAAATTTACTAATATATTGTATGTATGCGGTATGTCCTATAACTGTGTAACGCTTTTAATGTTTTTCTATCTCTTTTTTAAAGTTTAATTCAACACCACATTTTTACATACAATTTGATTAAATTTTATCATTCTCTTTTAATTGAATAAGTATTTGTTTGTTTATTTTATAATTTCAACTTTGTCAACAGAATTGTAAAATATTCTATTATAATAAAGCATTTTTTGACTTTGACTTAGTTTAATATGGTGTTTGATCAGACGAGCATATCTCCCAATGCAAGGGAGACAATTCTAGATGGCGTTGCTGTGGCATATAAGGAAGGCTCACTCGGCATCTTCTGCATAGTGCCCATAGTGGTATAAGCGTTCAAAATAGTTTCGACATATTACCCTTAATTTTAATGGAACTCAGTACTAGTAGACTTTCCTTATTTTTCTGTTTGGAGTTGCAAGTGTTCCACCACTGCCTAAGATTGTCTGTCAAATAATTTTCCATGAATAACACGAAGCCATTATATAACTCAACTGAGAACCTCTTGCAAACTAACCCTAATCTACAAAATTCATGATAATCATTTTTAAACCACGATTGCTTTTTAGAACAATGCAATGTCAACTCAGAAGAAAACCATCTAGGAAATTTACCTGATGAGGAAAGATACAACCCCCTACCCACCGATCTTATGCAATTTTGATTGTAGCGATTTTCGGCGGTTGAATAAGATGTGTCATTAATGTTGATCTAACTAAATTACAAATGCATGTTTACTTTTTAAGTCGTTTGATGTAAAGCACCTGAAAACCTACGACGCCGACGGTGTGGCCGGTCTCAAAAAACTGTTAGCTTCAAGAAATCTTAATCCAATTTAGTTCTTGAGATCTGATTATAATATTTATTTTGATATACAATAGTCATCGCTAAGCTCCTGATACATTGAAAAATTTTTAACGGTTTGGGTGAACGCTAAATTGAAACTTCCTCGAGACACCTCAATTTGAGTAATTTTGTGAATGCTAAATGAAAATTCAGGTATGTTAAAAATTCAAACATCAAAAAACACATTCTAATTTGGCATCGCATAAACCCACAACTACGAAGTGCACTTGAGCCGTGTTGTTAGACCTTACATGACACCCAACAGTTTTCCATATTAAATTAATTGAAAATTCCAAGTTTAAAAGGTCGCCATCTTGTTGTAATTGTTGATATGATATATTATTTACTATTTGCATATGATTGATTTGAAAATAAAATTATTATATTTCTTATTATTTAGGTTTTTTGTTAACGGTCTGAACTTTCTAAATTGAATGAGTATCTCCTCCACATGTATCCCTGAATATAGTTGATAAAAGTCCCATTCGCATGAGCCTCTAACAAATAGCATATTTCAAAAAACATAAATGTTATTGTATACAAAAAAATCACTTACCTTACTGGTTTAAAATATTCACACAGATAGTCAAATCTCTCATCGGGTACTGGAACCCTACGTAAAAAAAATAATACTCCATAAATCTCTAACTCTATATTTACTATCGGAAATAGAGTTTATGCTAGAAGTAAATTTACTTACAATTTAGGCTGAAACAATTAATCCCCTGGTAACTTTACCAAGGATATAATTAGTAAAGAAATGATGTCTCGACAAGTAAAGCTGCCAGGCGATTAATAATTTCCTGCTAAATTAAAAAAATGGAAAACAAATTATCACACAAAATTCACAAATTAACCTGCCTAAAGTGCATAAAAACCTAATAAATATTTCGATTTTGGTAACCTCTAAAAATCAGTAAATACGCAAGAGAAACAATAAAATATTAAATTATAGATGTTTGATAATATTTAATCTGTATTTAATTATTGACATTTACTTATTTTTATTTATATTTGTCGGTTGGATTTTTTTTAATCACCAATTATTCTGAAATCCATCCTTTATTTAAGGCGCCTAAAATAATCAACGATTCTAAAATCAGTCGCCATACACTAACAGCAGCAACTCCTAATTAAAGACACGCAAACTGCCTATACACTATTATCTAGAATGAAATACAAGTTTCGCTTCAATGAACTTTAATAGGTAATACATAAGACAATTAAAAGTCACATAATAGAGAAGTAGTCGAATCATTAGCATCCTGCAGATACATATCGATATTATCAACACATTGATCGACAATTCGTGACACCATAGTGGTAAGGCTTTCACTCTTCGCTGAAGGTGGAGGTAACTGGAACTGGGGCAGTGGCTCTTCATAGTGCAAATATGGATTTCTATATGTCTTCATTTGGTCCAGATATTTGAGCAGGTTGTCTCTTCTTTCATTATATAATCTGAAACCTTCTTCATAATACGACTTCATGCGGTTCGGCATCTCGTTCTTTACTTTGATAAACAAGCCGAGCCCGACTAATGCAGACGTTGATATATTTAAGCCGGGAATCACCGGACGTCTCTTTGCGATAAAGCTTAGCCCTTGTACAATGTATCTGGCTAAATACTGCTCTAGCATCCCTAATACGGGCAAATCTTTATAATTAAGATTTGGATAAACTGGGGCGTGAAATTCGATTCCAAACAAGAACATGTGTGGATTCTTAAAAAATATATTCAAGCAATCTACACTGTCAAACAAGTAGGCTTTATCGTTAAATATACAAGACAGTGAAAGCTTACCTTTAGTAATAATTCGCTTTGTCTTATAACATACAGCACATGCACCATCTTCGTAAACATTTTCAGGCGTACTTTCAAAAGTAGCTCTTCTAGGCACATTTGCAGGCATACCATGTTGATTATACGGAGGTAAATAGCTCTCGGGGCGCTTTAAAAATAAGTCTATATGATTATCACATACCCAGTAAAAATAATGCCGAAAGTGAATAACACCTGTACGATCCGGAGGATCACCTCCAGTGATCAGGCTATTTGAAACATGCAAACAAACAGGACAAAATGATTTGAAACTGCTCTGTCGCTCTAAAAACTCTAAAGGTGTAACGAGCATGTTGCCTAAACGTAATGGCCAATCATCTATAGCATGTCTATGATAATGATTAATCTCAGAAAAAGTGCTCAGAAGATATCCTTTGCTCTGGTGCCAGACAGACCAAATAGAAAAAGTAATGGGTAATTTTGTCATCGATTGGTATTCTTTGTCAAACCATTCCCTGAAACAGTCGGCCTCTCTCGACCATTCCTGATATAAATGCATGATAAACCCAGTACTAAATTTGGGTAGATTCGATTTAGGAATAACAGCCGATAAACATTCTAGAACTTCTTGCTCAGTAGCTTCAAGATCTATGATTATATTGGGCACCAAGTCCACGTATGCTAAATGTCTAGTTTCATTTAAGCTGTTCGGGAAACCATCAAACACCACTCCTTGCGTTATTACTCGTGCATCAAATGTTGCAGCTTCTACTGATCTGATAACCATTTCATCTGTTAATTCCCAGCCTTTTCTAAGAACAGATTCCATATTCTTGCCTAGGTCTGACTCGAATAGGTACCTTAGAACGTATCTTATCGCAAGTCCCCTTGTCACTAATTTCAAGCCAAGTTCCTTCTGGATTCTTTTAGACAAAGTTGTTTTGCCACATTTTGGAGGACCTGTCACTGCAACTTTGTAACTTATGAGAGGAAATCTAAACTCCTGATTGATATATTTTAGCGGATCGTTTTTAAAAAACTTATTTCGCTCTTCGCCAACTATGAAATAAATGTACATTCTGTGAATAACTGGAAATAAATTATTATTTGCTTCAGCTACTTGATACATCTGGATTGGAATTTCATTTTCATAGTATTGTACAGGACACGTTTTTCCAAACTTGCTTAAAAACATATACCCAGAGCTTAGCAATTTGCCAGCTACTTCTAAGGATACATTATAACAAGATTCGAAAAAGGATCGAGTTCTGAACTTTAAGGGTTCAACAGCGAGAAAGCTAGCAACCTCTGTTTTATCTAACTGATCTAGGTTTAACGGAATTTCAACTAATTGTATTTGCCCCTTAAGACATTTTTCTTTGATACTGTTAATGGCGATTGTGTTCGATTGGATACGATTTAAGATCAATGGTTCTGTTTTGGAAATAAATGCATCATAATTTTGCAAGGGTTCATCATATACGATAGCCGGTAGTTCTGAATCTAAAATTTTATTAACTTCATCAATATCTTCTTGATCAGCAACAGAGTCAAAGCTAACTAGTGAAGTACTTTTCAAATCAGGAGACTCTGCCTGAATTTCTTGTATAGGTGTGTTTTTCAGTTTATTAGCATATCTTTTCTCCCTTCGTTCTTCAATCAGTGCGTTAAAACGAACAGATCTTTGCTCCCGCCACTTCTCTAAAGCCTTGGTATGCCTTAGCTCATGTTCTTGACGTTGCCTGTTCAATGCGTCTTGCCACGCTTTCAGATACCTATCAAGAAATTTAGTTTTCAAGTAGGTTTCTTCTGCTTGAGGATACAGTATAATGTCAGGTATCAATTTATTTTCTATCATAAAATCCACATCATGATGGCTCTTGGGAAAATCATCAAACACGAAGCCCTTAGACCTAAACGGTTCTTCAAACCAATACATTTTCAATTTTGACGAAACTCTATCTGGAATTGGTACCATAGAATTTAAATAAGATCGAAGTTCACTTATGGTTGCATTTGCACTAATTTCGCTAATTGTGTCATTTGTAAAAATATTAAAGCATTTCTTTAAGATTTCTTCATAACTTAAATATATTAGACCGTAATTCTCAGAAAGAGATTTAGATAAATGCGTCTTTCCACATCCTGTTACCCCAATAACGCAGATTCTTGGTGGTGGGAGTTTTACAGGGTACCCTAAAGGTAAAAACTGGCATGGATTTTTCAGAAATTTTCGCATATCAGATTCTGTGCCAAAAAGATATATTTTTTCGTTATATTTCACGGCAAAATCCTCCTTACCTCTCCATAATGCAAAACTATCAGAAAATGTTACAGGACAAAAATTTAGTGTATCGCCATATCTGCGCACATGTTCTATTATATCCTCCGACTTTGACTGTACATGAGAAGGGCCCTCTCCCCCTGCATCATCCTCCATTTCCTGTTGTCCAAGATGTATTACCTCTTCAGCTCGGTCTTCCTCGGTCATCTGAGTTGCCACATACATGTACTTAGCATCTAAAGATTTAATAGCGTATTCGAATAGCTCTGGCAAAGTTTTGTCGGAAACATCTATTTCAATAGGGTCTATGTTATTATCTAAATAAAAGTTACGCACCTTAGCCCAATCACGCTGAAAACCTAGAATATTTTCCTTATATTCTTTCACTCTTGGATCTTGTTTAATACCACTCTCTTGTACAGACTCTGCTGGTTCGTAAAAACTCCCACTTTCCAGAATGTCATTCAAAATATTTTTGGCCAATTCTTCCTTATATTTTTGAGTTGAAGTGACAGAAGGACTTCTCCATGCCGCATCTTGCATTCCGATATTCATAAAAAAACTTCTGAAATCTCTAAAGAAAGTGGATTTGCCATCTTCATAGTTTTTAACTAAAAAATTAGAACTATCTTGAAGCACGATGATATCATCAGCAGTGTAATCGGGAAAGAAATCCTGCACAATTTTTAAATTGCACAACATACCATCGATTATCCAACCCCCACGTTCAAAACCTTGACTCCGATACTTCGTTTCGGCAATATTAATATGTTTTATAAACATTTCCAGTATACTCCCGCCACTTATTTGAAGACCATTTAAGCCGGCGTTTGCTAAAGCATCAGCGACATACTCTTTTACGAAATCATCAAAAACTGTGGCTGGTTTGGGTTGAACTCTTTGAGCTAGCTCAGGAGGGAGATATTGTAAAAGTTTTCTCCGTTCGGAAAGAAATGTTTTCCAAGTTGCAACGTCTAATTTGTAGATTGGTACATGTAAGTCTTGAAGTTGCTCGCGCAATTTCGAAAGCGCTATTGCAAACTCTGAATCTTCTAAAGCATCAGTTGTTTGTACTCTTTTCATAGCCATCGGGAATGATGAAATCTCGAACTGTTCTTTTTTTTCCTCTTTCTCTAATTCACTAAGTACGTTACTCATTTCTTCTAATAAACCGACGACTGTTTTAACCCATTCTTTTATTTGTTCTATGCGTAGTTTTTCAAGTTCCTCTGCTTCGAGTATGCGATTTTCGTTCAACAACGCTATTGCTTCAGCAAGTGCTTGCTGCTTTAGCTTCTCCAAGTATTCGTCTTGCCGCTGTTGCATAAACTCATGCATTAGTTCGTCAATTGACAGAACAGAACCTCCTAAATAATAAGCTAAGCAATGGGCTAACGCAGATCGTCCGCTTCGTTTCGGGCCAAAAATAAATATTCGACAGGTAGGCCGTGGGAAGGGTGGTATCAGATATGGTCTTGGGTTACTATAAAATTTAAAATAAGCGTTTTGGTCAGCTAAGAAATATATTTTATTCATGAACTGTACGGGATATTTTGCACTACCTTCTCGAATAAATCCAAGTTTCATAGATACTGGGCACTTAGCTCCCCACTCGCTCCAAGACCACAAATATGAATTACTTGGAACTTGTCGCTTTCTAAGTTGTTTAAAACATTCATGAGGAGTCAAGCTTTTCTCGTCGTCTTCGTGGCGTGAAGCATCAAGATCTTCTGTTAGCAATGTGTTCTCGGTCTTAAAGAATGTTTCTAAGTCATTATCTGTTAGCCTATTTGGAATTATAACTTGTTGAACATTCATCACACTCAACTTTGCCTTGAGAATACTCAACATTTTAGAAACACTTGTTCGACCATCAACTTTTATAAAATATTCAGGATTGTGGGCAAGAACTCTATTCTGAATAAAATTTAAGGCTGCATAATGATAGTGGTCTAGCTGTGAAGAAACGTTGGCCTTAAAATCTCGAGGTAACTTTACTAAATGTTTCAATCTAAAATCTTCGCTATTTAACATATTGGCGTCAAATATTTCATCAAGAATATTCACTTCATCTTGTTCAATCAATATATTCTTAAACATATGATTATACGACCTTCTTTGTAAGTCAATTACTTGATTGGAAGAATAGTCAAAGCGGTAGCTGTCCCGTTTGTTCAGTACATCTACAGTCCCACATTGAATATAAACAATAAAATAAGGCTCTTCTAGTAAGTTAAACAAAAAATCCAGTTGCTTACCATAATTTTTTCCGAAGTTAATATCTTGATTTAACGGCAGTTCCTCAACGTTCACAGAAATATTTTCCCCAGATATATTAGTTTTATCTCCATCTTTTTTAATATTCCCTGTCTCGTTAACCGACTCTCGTGTCGAAGAATTTTCGGCATCGCTCTGATACTTGGAAGAAACTGAGACCTGTGGATTACTTGGAGCGATACAAGCATCCACAGTTAGAGTAAAAACTTCTTCAAAAATGTCTTTGGCTGTAAATATAGCCGATTCTGAGGACACAGGATCATCTTCGTACAAATCATTAGGAATCACCGGCAATCCACAAAGTACAAATCCTCGATGTTTAACACTTTCTGTCTTTACTCGCTGGTCGACTAGTTTCAAAATTATGTCAATACCGATCGCTCTCCCACACCTTAAATTAAACTCTATGCATTCCCCAGCTCTTGTGCCAGACTCGATCTCTTCTTCAATTAGAACTTGAGGCTCTATATAAACGCAGTTCCAATAATTAGCTAATTCTTTACCTAATTCAAGTTGTCCTATCTCCGGTTTCCCTAAAATTATGAATGAAACAGGTTTTGATTCCAGATATCTAATTTGAGCCTCTCTTTCAGAATACGCATCATAAGTAAAAACACGATGTTCGGCTTCCTTTTCTCTACTGATTTCTAAAATATCGGGTTGAGCTAGTAAGGAATTTACTTTACTTAAAGGGTCAGCATCTTC
>MU185408.1:24743-61332 GCA_016904865.1 Pissodes strobi | reverse complement strand
GGTTGAGCTAGTAAGGAATTTACTTTACTTAAAGGGTCAGCATCTTCGGTATGACAATAATAGGAATTCACATATGGATATAATTCATCACATTTAGGACATTCTTCTGATTCTTTTTTAAAATCTAAAAATGGTATTTTAGCAAGACATTCCGCATTTATTAAGACTGTTTGATCAACATCGAAGTAATCAAAATCTAGTTTTTCAGGTATATAATGGTTAGTTTTGTTTGGTTTTATGTTGCAGGGCCTTGACATTGCTAAATGGCAGATAAAGTCAAATCATTGTCAGTAAAAAGCCAGCATTATCTCTGTTCAACTAAGGACCTGTTCACATCATTTTATTGTACTCTGGTTAGTACAGCACTATAAAACTAGATCGACTCCTTTGAATAAAGAGTGGACTATTTAACTGCAGTTTTAAAATTAGCTTTTCTTGGGAACTCGCCACTATGCCTCGCGCATAGTGTTCTTATTTTGATTCGATCTATTGAGTCTGTTGATTATCTCCACCGCCTTTAAAACATATTGTTACGTTTTCCGTGGGTTCTTGAACGAAATTACAAATTTACTATTTTCAACTAATAGTCTCTTTATTATCTACCAGCGCTGTTGCAGCGTGACGGAGGACTTCTTAGCACGCCGCTAATGGACCTTTTCAGGGCTTCTATCGCGCACGGGTACGTGCCGGAGCCCTGGAGGCACAGCAGAGTGGTGTTCATTCCCAAAGCGGAAAGGAACGACTATACCGATACGAAATCGTATCGACCTATTTGTCTCACCAGCTTCTTGATGAAGACACTAGAGAGGTTGGTGGACCGATACCTTAGGGAGTGGGTGGCTCTAAGAGCCCCTCTGAGTCCGGAACAGCACGCATATCGAACGGGCAGGTCGGTGGACTCGGCTCTTCACCACCTGGTATCCAGGCTGGAGGAGGGGCTGGGAGGCGGACGGCTATCGGTGTGCGTGTTTGCGGATATTGAAGGAGCCTTCAATAACACAGCCGTGGGCTCGATCTGCCGATCGGTGGAGCGAACGGGAGTGGGTCCGGTCATAACGAGCTGGATCCGCTCCATGCTCACTGGGCGGAGGGTCGAGGCTAGGCTGGAAGATGAGGTGGTTAGGGTCGAGTCATCGCGGGGATGCCCTCAGGGGGGGGTTCTGTCCCCCCTCCTGTGGTGCCTAATGGTGGACGAGATCCTACGTATCCTGAGAGTAGAGCATGGGGTCTATGCACAGGCCTATGCAGACGACGTCGTGATTATGGCACAAGGTACCGAGGTGGGAATATTGCAGAGGCTTCTGGAGGAAGCACTGACAAGGTTCTCACAGTGGTGTAGGGATAACGAACTCAGAGCGAATCCTAGCAAGGTAGAGATGGTCATCTTTACCAGAAAAAGGAAGTTGGAGGTCTCTCCCAATATCGCGTTGGAAGGGACCCCTCTTGTGGCGAAGAAATGCGTCAAGTATCTGGGTGTCTGGTTGGACTCCAAACTGACCTTTCAGGAACACATTCGGCTCAAGACCGCGGCGGCGCTCAGTGCTCTGTGGGCTTGCCGTAGGGCGCTGGGAGGGACCTGGGGACTTGGGCCGAAAACTATGCTATGGATATACAGGACGATGATCGCTCCGATGCTCATGCATGGATCGGTTGTTTGGTGGCCAGGATCCATGAAAATGGCGTCCAGACTAGTGCTGGACAAATTACAGCGACTTGCATGCCTCTGCATCACCGGGGCTATGAGGACGGCACCCACAAGGGCCCTGGAGGTGCTGGTGGGGTTGCCCCCGTTGACGGACCGGGTGAGGCACGAGGCAGCCAGGGCGGCCATGAGATTGGCTGACGTGGGGATGTGGAGGGACAATGGCTCCTGCTGGGGCCATTGTGGTCTATGGCGAGGCCTGTCTGGGGACCTAGCCATCCTGGGTATGCCAGGTGACGCGATGGTTCCTGAGATAGGCTTCCCCGAGGGACTAAACTTCCTCTTCCCTACAAAGGAGGACTGGACGGAGGGAAGGATGGGAACCTGGGATGGGCTAGTCTGGTTCACAGACGGGTCCAGAATGGGAACACTGTCCGGAGCAGGTGCGTACTGTGAGGCTCTGGGGCGGGAATTATACGCCTCACTTGGCGAGCACACTACGGTTTTCCAAGCGGAAATTTTTGCGATCATGATGGGGGTCTGGGAGTCGTTAAGGCTCAATGTCGGTGGCAGGAGGATTTTCTTCTGCTCTGACAGCAAGGCCGCACTCATGGCGCTGAAGTCGGTCCGTACGCGCTCTCTGTTGATAAGGGAGTGTAGAAGCTGGCTGATTGAACTTGCAAAGCGAAAAAAGGTTACGCTGGTCTGGGAGACAGCCGACGCCTTAGCAAGAGAAGGCTCCGCACGCGGATACTTGGGGCCTGACCCCTGTGTGGGGATCGCCCAGTGTGTCCGCGAAGGAGCTTTGGAGACCTGGATGGATAGTCGGGCGGACGAGGTATGGCGGACGGCTCCGGGGATGAGACAGACGAGGCTCATGATACATGGGCCTGCGAAGAGTCTCGCCAAGGGGCTGTTGTGTCTACCTAGGAAGGAGTGCAGGGCCCTGGTAGGATTCTACACCGGGCACTGTAGGCTTAGACGGCACCTGACCCTGCTGAGAATTGCAGAGGAGGCGGAGTGTAGATGGTGCATGGAGGACGACGAGACTCCATACCATCTACTTACGGAATGCCCCGCCTTTGCGTGGGCAAGATTCAGAATCTTTGGCGTGACGTCGATCGAGCCAGATTCAGTGCGTCGTGTTAGTCTGAAGGAGATGCGGGCTTTCTTAAGGAGGACCGGCATCCTGGAGGTTCTCTAATGCGGGCTGGGGGCACAACGGGTCCAATTGGTGGCCTAAGTGAAAGGCCCGCTAGGGGCCACCCCTTCCATACTGATACTGATACTGATTATCTACCACTGTGTACAATTGAACTCACTAAACTAGTCTTATAACTTTCCAACTAATATCTGTTTACAATTTAACACTCAGTGATTAACTAACTAACTGACTTCAGCTTAGGTCTGCTCCTTATATTATTATATAATCTCCAATCTATCACGAATATTCAGGAAGTATTCCGAGGCCACTCTATATGATCATTGTCCATCAAGATAATCATACATAAACACGGTACGCTACAAGGCAAGTTCTATAGGGTCGCACAAAAACGTTCGGACGGTTGGTAGTTGTGACAATATTTACGTACGGGACTGAAAGGTTACATCTACATATTTCTAATTTACTTGCGCCAAATTTTCTGGGTGTAGTGGGGTCTATACATGATGAATAATAATTTTGAATCTTTGAAATATCCAGAAAATTAAGTAAGAATTCAGGGGAATATCAAAACTAATATTTGGCAAACACCTCGGCAAACACTTTAAATTCTACCTGCAATAAGCTGTCTGCAAAATAAGAAAATAGGCCATCACTTACTCAGCCAACAGTGCGGACCTATGAAAATGTGGGCCAACTAGTGACGTTCTTAACCAACTTAAACTATCTTAGGGTCACAAAATAAAATTTAGATAGAAAAGAAATGTAAACGAGCGCATAAATTATTTGCAACGTCGGATGACAACAATCTGAATGCGAGAATCAACTGTTTAGTAGTTAGCACCGCTAAACCAGAGGGAACGCTCTAGAATTAACCAACCAGAATATTTCCTACACAGAGGATTGCATCAGAAACAAACCACGGAGACAGTTAAGTAAAATAGAAAATTTGCCCTATTCATGCCATATCTTTTACTTAATGCATTTCCGTATAGCTCTCTCTTAATCTAGCATCACCAAAGCTGATTGCAGATGGAGCCAAAGTCGTGTCGACGCTGTTGCATAAACAAATGATATATGTTTTTGTCTAACTCATAAAATTGTGAGTTAGAAGCTGATAAGCTGACTACTATATAACAATAACAAGTACGACTATGACAGTTCAATATGTTACACCATGTTTTCATTTTAGGCTGTTGTTAGTTTGGCTTGTTGGCGTTTTCTTATATTTTTTTCTGTTAATTTCACAGTTGTTTGCTTGAAAGATATACTTTTTCATTCATCTCGTGACTAAAAACGTTAATTTGTGTAAGTGTGTAGATCAGCGGACTACTTAGAGACAAAACGCACAGCATTATGGCTGCTGAGGTTGCTAGCATTGTTTGTGGATTAAGAGAAGATGAAGTTGAAAAAATGCGCTATTTTCCTTCCTCCCTTATCTTGTAATAATGTGTGCGTAGCCACACATTAAATATAATTTTGTAATTGTATAATGAACTGTGACATTTGTTTCAAATTTTCTAATGTTTATTTATTTTTAATTTCAAGTAAGTACATATGGTAGGCATATCTTGAATTCACTTATTATTGTTTGTATTACACTCTGACTATTAATTTCCACTGGCTCATTTTTTATTAATGAATATACTATTTATGAAATATTTATGCATTTCGATTAACATCTCTTGTCTATTGTCTTTTTGTTTTACATTTTGTCACCCAAAATTTTAAAAAGAAATGAATTGTGAGTATTTTTTAAAACTGCAATTTTCTTATATCAGCGACTTTGATGCTCTGTCCCTTTTGATGAGGTGGAGATTTTTAAAATTTTATTGCGCATTTGCGTGAATATTTATCTAAGACTATTTGTGAACATTGCATAAACTCATCCCTTTTAAAACTAGTAATACGAATACAAAATGGAACTAAAAGATCTTCACCGCATCAGAATGGATGAAATATAACAATAAAGCAATCAAAGAAACATTCAAACCTCCCGCGCTTTTGGTGGCCCAAGCTAATCGCGACCTCTGCTTTCACCTTTCCTAAAGCCAGACAGAGATAGCATCGATCTTCATTTCCTCGTCTATTACTTCGAACTTTTTTTTCTCATTTAGTTGAGAGTCTCTGATTACGCTCCAAATTTTACTTAGGAAACCGACGCAGCATTAATCCTACCAATCAATATACAGTGTATACACTGACGGGCAGAATGGGTGCACCAAATGGGACTTGACAAATTAAATTGCCAAATTTACTGTGGACAAGTTCAGCATGTCCATAAAAAAGAAGCACAAACAAAACTTGTAAAAACGTAGTATACGAGGGAGGAGTAAAAACTTTAAATTCATTAAATTCACTCAAGAATAAAGTACCTGTATTTTGCAAGGTAGGAAAAAATTATTAGGAAAAGTTGTTTGTTCTTAAAAGTTATTTCTGAATACCTACCAAATTTGGGCTCTGTAAACAGACGGGTTCCAGCTATGCAGCGTATAATTTCAGTTTTTAACAGTTCTTGAATACTTAAGCACATAATAATTTGCCTAAATTGGTTTATACGCGAAGACATGGCATTTAATAAAATAATATCAAAAAGAATGGTTTTGAACCGTAATTTTTATGAATAAGTAACACAATTTAGTAAAACTAATATGGATTTAAGTCCTAATTAAACCTATTTTAAACCGCTCAATTTCACCTCTAAGAAAAAAATTATAAACTTCACATTTACATGAAATTTGCCATAAAGGATATGAACCTTACTTTACCAGTTTTTCTGTTTCTTTTTTTTTTTCTCGTTTTTTGGTCGCTTGTTCACTCTTTAGTTGTGCTGTAGTGAAACGTGATTCACGGTTCTCGTCTTTTTTATCCTTTTAGTTTTAGAGCCTAGTCTGTTTTTAAGTATATTTTGTTGCTTATGGTAAGCACACAGAGTGTGTGTACTCTAGCAACACACTTACTTGCTCAACAAACCTTGGGCAATTCAGGAAAAGAAACTATTGTCACGGCTAGCAACCATCCGAATGTTCTTGTGCTACCCTATAGAAATAGCCTTGTTATTCGTACGAGTCATCGCCGGCCGCGAAGAATTATCCAAGTCCTCGCGTCGTCCGGAGTATTCGCGATACATTTTAAATTGGATATAAATAGCAGGCAGAACGCGTGTTGAGTTAGTTAATCATTGAGTTCTGAATTGTAAAAATCTAATAGTTGTAAAGTTATAAGAGTAGTCTAGTATGTAACAATTGTATGGAGTGATGAAGAATAAAGAGAGTATTATTTTAAGAGAGTAAAAGTTGTGATTTTGTCCGAGCCCATGGGAAAACGTAACATTTGGTGTCAGGTGTTGGATGTGAAGGGACCGGACTTGTGAAGTTTTCTTCGAGGAGAGAAGAGGGTATTGCTACGTCAACGAGACCGTTTTGATTGGTGGATTCTGTGAACATTTTATAACATTCTATGGTCAATACAAGGCAACACATAGCAGAAATGGAACAAATAAATAAAATGTTGGCCAGTTTCATGGAGAATCTAAATGCTGAGACAGGATCGACTTCAGAAAATGTATCGAGATCAAGAAGATAAAAGGCGAGAAGAGGATGAACGTAGAAGGGAAGCAGAACAGGACCGGCATCAGAAAATTTTACAAGACCAAGAATAGAATAGGATCAGCTTCAAAAATAGATGCTGGATGTAATTGAACGCGAGCAAGGAAAATTACAGAAAATATTGGACGGACAAACAAAAAATTTGAAAATGAAGTACACAATATACAAAAAGTTGGAAATGTACAAAAAGAAGTAGGAGACGTACGGAAAGAAATTAAGAATCTACGAGCAGAAGATACCAGACTGAAAATCAGAGAACCACCCAGAAGGTATTCGCCACAGGACAGAATATCAAATCTCCAACGTATGACGGTCAAACATCCTGGAGAATGTACAGAAGACAATTTGAAGCCGCTGCTGTTGCCAACGGATGGAATAACAAAGAAATAGCTACATCACCAGTGGAAGCGCTTCGTGGATCTGCCCTGGAACTACTATAGACCATTCCCATCAGCCAACAGGAGAAATATTACATACTTGTAGGTGCCCTGGAGAGACGATTTGAAGACCTACACAGAAGACAATTATACCAGGCACAAGTAATGTCCCGACATTAGAAGCCTGGTGAAAACCTGCAAGAGCTTGAGGCAGACGTTAGACGTTTAATTCAATTGACCTAGCCGGGAGCAACAGGAGAATTTCAACAGGAACTTGCTGCCCAATATATCGCAACATCTCTAAGCCAAAAATCAATGCCGTATTCATCCAGAAAGAAAAGCCGTCGAACAGCTGTGAATTAACTGAGATTGGCGAAATTTTGAAGAAGTTAACTGAAACGTTTCAAATCAGTGCTGATGTGGCAGGACTGGACATTTCAAAATAGACTGTAAAGTACAAAGATTCCGGGTGCCACTAGAGGATAGGCCACGTAACCGAAATGTTCCAAATCAGTGCTGTATATGTGGCAGGACTGGGCATTTCAAGAGAGAGTGTCGAGTACAACTAATAGTTGTAAAGTTATAAGTAGTTCAGTGTGTTTAATTGTATGGTTAAGTAGTGGTTGTGATGGTATAATAGTGAAGATTATAAAAAATATCACAGAAGACTGCTGTGAAGTCTTGAGCTGCATCCTAAATGAATCTTTTGAAGAGAGTTGTTTTCCCAACGACCTAAAATTATCTATTATTGTGCCAATTCCGAAGGGGGGAGATCAAACAGATCCCACAAATTTCCGACCAATCTCATTGTTGCCGATTATTTCTAAAGTCATTGAAAAAATAGTGAAGGAAAGAGTTTTAAACTATTTGAAACAAATTGATTTCCTGGCGTCATCCGAGTTTGGATCTCAATGAAATAAAAACACTGGTGATGCAGTCTACAATTTTCTCAACCATGTTTACGAGAGCCTGGCAATGTTCTGTGACCTGGCCAAACCCTTTGATTTGAATCATATTTGGAGGACAGTAGACAGATTACTCGGATAACTGATGGATGCGGTGGAACTGTAACGTCAGCAGAAATGGACATAAAGAATGGTGTACCTCAGGGAGCCGTTCTCCTCTTTATTGACGATCTTACAAATATACCTATAAAGGGAAGATTCACTTTTTTTTGCTGACGACACAACAATATGTTGGTCTGCTGATGGGGCTAGTGAGTTGGAGGCGGAGGTGGGTGCGGATCTGGTTCAGATAAAACAGTGGTTTGATGCAAATAAGCTTGCTCTCAAATAAAGTATCTGTAAATTTACATACTAACAACTATAAACTAAATAAGGTGTCAGAGTATAAATTTGTAGGGATCACCGTCGACAGTAAACTATCTTGGGAAGTTCATATAAATACTATCACCAAAAAACTTGCATCGAGCTTATATGCCATACGAGTCACAAAAAGCACTCTAAATAAAGAGATAGCGGTCGAGGTGTATTATTCCCTGTTCGAATCGCATGTCCGATACTGTTTGCCTTTGTGGGGATATGCAACACTAGCCGAACTAATTAAATTTTTTAACTACAAAAGAAGACTGTTAGACTTATAGCAAATTTATCAAACAAGTAAACCATATTTTAAAAAACTAAAAATTTTGACATTTTATGACCTTTTGATATTCGAGTCTTTAACAAGAATTCACAAATATAGCTCTTACGGAACTTTTGAAAGAGGTACTGATGTTCACGAATACTTCACGAGATCCAGAAATAATATAATAATACCCCAATCCACTAGTTCTCTGAAATATAATTCTCTTTTCTTTTTAGGCAAATCCCTCTATAATAAAATTCCGGATAAAATAAGAGGGTTACCACTTGTTTGTTTCAATAGATAATTTTTACTAAAAAATGCTCACTATTCTATAAAAGAATTTATAGAAAACTCAGACCTAAAAAAATTACATTTACAAGAAACACTATCATGTCAATTAGCATAGGTTAGTTTTAAGTATTATTATAAGAGATATTAATTGTATAGCATACTATTGCTTTTCAATAAATAAGGTGACCGATTGATTGATTGTATAGAGTGATAAAGAATAGAGTATTATTTTAAAAGAGTAAAAGTTGTGATTTTGTCAGGACCCACGGAAAAACGTAACAATATTATATAATAATAATTATTTAATTTTCTTCTTCTTTCAGCTTTGTAATGCCTTCTCTTTTTTTCTGAATAAAGACCTGATTTATTTATCGTATTTAAAACTGAAATTATACATTCCCTAACTACTGTGGATTCGTTATACAGGGGCGTGTCGAAAAAAGTAAACACAATTTTTTTTTGTCAACAGAGACCAAATTTAGTATTCAAAAATAACTTTTAAGTACAAACAAATTTTCCTAAAAATCTTTTTCTAGGGAGCACAATAAGGGTACTTTAATTTTGACCGAATTTAAAGTTTTCGCATACTACGCAATTTTCACTATGTGGTTTGTGCTCCTTTTTGTTTAAGGACATGCAGAACATTTCCACAATAAAATAAATATGGTAATTTTGAAACTAAAAATAAATCCCATTTGATGTACACTTTAAATTAAATCGTGATTATCCGTAATAACCAGATTGCCCAGATATATTCTACTACTTATATTAAAGAACAGAAAACTCGCGCGAGCGATACGTGTTTTGTGCAGAGGAAATAAGAGATACTTGCAAGCCGCTCTTTATCTCACAAAAAAATTGAGCGAGTCTGTTAGTACTCGAGACACTGATGTGTAAAACATATTCTATATCTGCATGCACAAATATTTGAGCAGCCCTCGTAAAATCACATCAGTATGATGTTTACACATCAAAAATGTTGAGACTTCCAAGTATATTTATTCTGGAGACAGTATGTCTGATACATCAGAAATATAAAAGTGAAATTAATAATGATTCGCGAGCATACCCTAAACGCCGTCAGCATGTTATCCCTCTTCTGATACCTACTTCATCCCTAACGAGGAACTCGTTTATATTTAATGGCAACAAGCTATTTAACCACCTCCCCGCCGAACTGAGGCAAATTCCTGATACGAGGAAATTTAGAACAAATGTTAAAAATGTACTTGTTGAGAGGCCCTACTGCTCAATTGGATAATTCTACAGTTGCTTACTGTAAATAAATGTGCGTTTTTATAATTTTAATTGTATTTTCATGTATCATTTTAACTATCGATCATATTTTTATGCAAATGTTTATCATCAGTTTGACCATTTATGGAGAGTTATGGAGTTTACTTGTTTCCGGGGCTTATTATAGCCTCTGCGAGTATTATGAGGAGAGATTTCTTGATACCTTTGTTTTGTTTTTACCTTCATGGCATGTTTTAGTTTTGAGAATTTGATATAGGTTTAAATAAATAATATCCCATTAAGTTACCATGCAATAAAGGGACGTTTACTTGCGGAAGATTAGGGGGTTTCTTATTGAGAAAACCTACTACTAAGTCGATTAATATTTTGATAATACTAGTATGTATGATTTTATAATTTGTTACATTATTTTTATTCTACTGGTATTACTTTAGTTGTAGTAAAGCTTGGTCAACAAAATGTATATTTTTATGGCATTAAAGCATATTTTGATTTTATTTGATATTGGATTGTTTTTGAAACAACCACTATACTATAATCCATCATTTTGGATAGAAATTAACTAGAAAATTATAAATATTAGGAAAACATCGTAGTATTGTATTAATTAATTCAGTACAATTATAGATATACTTAATTAATTCCGCAATTAGGAAAACAGTTGTTAATGTTCGAGTTCGAAATAGAAGCTCTGGTTAAAAGAGAGGTAACTAGGTAGCCAGAATTGCAAAAATGTTTAGATATCATTATCAACCATCATTGTTATGTCATTTCATTGTATTAAAATATGGGTTAGCTCAAATGAACAATTTCGGGTATTTGTTAGGATCATCATACGTGGCTTTCAACAATTTCAACTTGTATGTGATAAGTTAGTGAAATTGGCACAGCAGTAAATAATTCGTCAACAAGTAAATATAACTGAATGCAAATTTCTGACAGGCGACAGTTACAACACTGAAATTAAATGAATTTAGTCTACATACTACAATTTTTGAGCCAATGAAATGTATAACAAATTTGGAAAACTTTCAGTAGGTATTTGCATATCCAACTGGGCATATTTTAAGTGAACTAGTACTTAATAATTAACCTAAACCAAACAAAGAAATATCATTTGGTCGTTTACGGCCCTCTACATTTTGTAGCCGTAGCCCGCTTAAAACTATACTTGGATAATACTTATTTTCATTTGGGTCAATAGTACAAAAAGGAAAATTTTCCGCAGCTGCTGAGCTCTTGGTTAACACATTAAAAAACGTAGACTTTCCGACATTTGGCACTCCGACAATACCAACTTTAAGATTGGTTCCAACACGTCCAATCATGGGCTTCCTCTCTGGTTCTGATACCTTTTTCGGTGGCATTCTGAAATAAAACAAAACACTATTAAACTACTTTCAATTTGATTAACGTATACGTTATTTAAAACATGTTAATTTTCATATAAAAAAATGTAAATGTTCTATATTCCAAGCAATGGCACGCTCAAACCCAACATATCGTTTTAAAACTTAGATGTAAGTTTTTTGTTGTTTTGCGGATTTTGGTTACTCCTGCTAAATAAATATGTTTGTTGTCTTTACTACTAAAAGGGGATTACTTCAAGGCATTTGGTTGTAATTTTAATTACTAAAATATTGTAACAAGCAAATTTTGGAGAGGCGACGTGCGACGTTCAAATAGGCGAGGACGTGACAACCCTGGAAAACGAAGCAGTAAAATCGAATCGGTGTTATATAATACGGAGTATATAGATAGATTAGAAATAAGGCGTAGATATAGTTATTGTACGATAGCAGAGTCGACTCATAGCGTTATGTAATTATGATGAATATACTGGCGAAGTTTTAAGGTGTAAGGCGGAAATATTTGTGGCTGTAATAATATTGGCGAAATAAAACGTGTTAAAAAAAACTAATCGTTTACAGATCAGAAGTCGGGATAACCTACGTATTGTGTTATTTGTTGTGGAGAACGGTCAAATACGCGATTTCGGCGAGTTAAATCGCAGTGCCAACTTCTTCTTTTTTTTTGAGTGGCGATATCACAAAAACTCATAACAAAAGACGGGCGTTTATTGCTATCCTTGACAGTGGATTGACATTTGGCGATTTTTCAGATATTCACGACAATAATAAACAAGTGTGTGCTAATTAATTAGTGATTATTGTAAAAATTGTGGCGTATTTTAACAGTGTTTATTGGCATTGGTGTTTAAAAGGCGTTTCTCAAGTGATTTCCTATGGAGGAAGGCAGAAGTGACGAGTTAGAGCTCCATTACGAGTTTGAATTGAGCGACGGTGACCACGGCAAAGGCGAATCGGCGATGGAAGATGAAACAGTCTCCATGGTACTTAAGCTGTTGAAAGGCGGTTTGGCAACTAGTATCCAGCAGATTGTGGCGGCCGAAATGGCAAAGGCGACGAAACAAAGGGCGGCCGTTGGTACTGGCGGTATCAAGGGTAACAAGAAGGGCGAAAAATCAGGTGAGAGCGTTCCTCAGGCGGTAGTAGAGCATGCTTGTAGCGATAGGGCGGACTCCGCTTGCAGTTTGAGCTGTATGGGGGCAAGGGCAGGGGGCGACCTTATTGACCCTTTCGATCCTAACAGCCAGGACTGTAACGTAGTCAGGTGGTTGAGCAAAATTGATCAGTTGGGCGATATTCATGAATGGTCGAACTATGAGAGAGCGTATTTTATGCAGGCGAAATTGCAAGGCGCAGCAAGGGGCTGGTTTAATCGGCTTGATGAATATGACCTCTCATGGGAAGACTGGAAGGCGGCTCTTAGGAAGGCGTTTCCTAGAGTGCATGGCTTTGCTCAGCTGCTCAAGGAGATGATAGCGAGGGTTAAATTGGACGGCTAAACCATGACCCATTATTATCATGATAAAATGGCGTTGATCGAAAGGTGTGGGCTTTCAGGCACAAAGGCGCTTTCGTGTCTGATTGACGGTCTACCTCTCGATCTACAGGCGAATGCGAGAGCATTTGGTTGCTCTTCCCCTGGCGACTTGTATACTGGCTTTCTGTCCTCTTTTGACAGATATCGGCGTCCATCAACCGATATTGTGGAATTGGAGGGGCAAGGAAGTCCAGGATCATGCGCAGGCGAAGGCGATGAAGACTTTGCGGTCTTCTGAGGCGATTCTCAAATTGAGAGAGGCGTTTGGCGAATTTTGGGTACCCAAGGCGTACTATTTCCAACTGCTGGCGCGGGCTGGCGTTTACGAGCAAGGCGTTTGCTGACTTTTTGGCGAGGCGAGGTGTAAAACAACAAGGGCAAATGTTCAGGTTGAAATGTGCATGTGAATCTGACTGGCGAGGTGCAAAGTGCGAATGGTGAGGTTGAAAGGTGCATGCAAGTGAGTTTAACTGGCGAGGTGCAAATGGCGAACGCTCTGTTGGCGAAAGGCGAGAGCTATGGCGATTTAAGGTCCAAACTTCTTATTGAGATAGCAAAAGGCGAGTGAAAATCTGACAAAGGCGTAATATAAAGGTGAATGATAAAAGGCGTAAGGTTGCAACCGCAGGCGAAACCCTTAGGGTAGGCGATTTGGTGTTATGGCGAATGCACAGATCGATAAGATCTGGTTGATTTATTGGCGAGTTAAATTAATGAGGGCATTAATTGTTGCAGGATGGCCGAATGTAACAAGCAAATTTTGGAGAGGCGACGTGCGACGTTCAAATAGGCGAGGACGTGACAACCCTGGAAAACGAAGCAGTAAAATCGAATCGGTGTTATATAATACGGAGTATATAGATAGATTAGAAATAAGGCGTAGATATAGTTATTGTACGATAGCAGAGTCGACTCATGGCGTTATGTAATTATGATGAATATACTGGCGAAGTTTTAAGGTGTAAGGCGGAAATATTTGTGGCTGTAATAATATTGGCGAAATAAAACGTGTTAAAAAAAATTAATCGTTTACAATATATTTGCCGAACTTTATGGATTCGTAAGAAACTAGATATTTTGGTAAAAATCCCTTTACGGGAAAGCTCCGAAAATTATTCTATGAAAAGTTGCCTTCCAAATTGGACAGAAGAGGTCATACATCACGGCGTTGTCGTGGATGAGAAGGGTTTCCGCCACTCTGCCACGGAGAATATTTCGAGAACTTCTACTCTTAAAATATTTTATATCCTATATAGTTTATCATTTTATGATCACACATATTATGTTTTTAACAATTGTCTTGTTCTATTTTACGTAAAATAAATATTTTTCCAAAATGTCTGCAAATGCCAGTCGTGTTGCTACTTAAACAAATAGAAACAGTGGGACAATTTTTAATTTTTGTCAAAATAAACTACATAATATCTTAGGAAATGTAAATCCAATTATTTCGTTAGAATTTTTCAATGTGACAGAGTTTCCATTTTTTTTCCCCGTTTCTGTGATAATGGCGGAAATGTAACAACCGACGAAAACTAATTTCTTAAATAACTGGAACATTATTAGTTTGAGAAAAAAATAAATATGACATTTTTATAATTTTTCCTCCGCTACAAAATCAGACAACCAAACAAACAAATCTTTATTCAGATCAGTACATTTATAAAATGTCCCAGCACACACACTATATATATAAACAAACTAAAATGCAAAGCAAAATACATTACAAAATATGTGAAAATTTGAAACATTTAGATAAACATATGAAAACACAAAGTACGAGCCAGATAATTGCAGCAAAAATTATCTTTCCCGTTAATGCATTGACACGTCCCTTAATAGACTTCATTAACAAAGGTGAGATTAATGGTATATATGGAGAATTTTATTCAAATTTGCAACGTTGCAATTTTTGGTTTACTGAACCGAAACAGATACAGAATAATTTATTTACAACTTTCAAGTGGTATATAGTACACGTTATAATATCTTAATATTAATAATATATTTTATGACATATGTATATATAGTTCGCAATTTCCTTACAACTTCAGTTGAAACAGGGCGCGAGCAACAACACCTCTACAAAAGGATAAAGTGCTCACAAATTTTTAGCTCGTGACATCAGGCATGTGGGCCTTTGCGATTTGAAGCGAAGAGGTATGTTTTTTCTCTCTGTATCGGCTAGTTTTGGGGTAACTGCACTGATCTATACAAATGGATCAGCATAATGCATGTGTCATCTGAAGAGAAATTGATTACGCGTGGGCGAAAAAATGTGTTTGTGCGCACGATTCCCAGTCATATTTTTCGATACCTCGGCATTACTGATCAAGCGCAATAACACTCAATCCGTCAGTCAAATGTCTAAATCGCCAGCTGTTCAGCCACGCGGTCGATTACTGTCGATTTTCCAGGCCCGTACCGAGCTCGTAGTTTCGTAAAGTAGAATCGAATTAGTATCGATTGACGGCAAACCGGGCAAACGGAATCTACGGCCTACCCCCAAGCTACGCCATTCGGCCATTCGCTATTTGTTTTTGTTCGGTTGGGATCACCGATCTCCATATATGGATAAGCACAAACCGTCTGCATGCGTCGAAAAATCGTACCAATCATGGGGAAAAAAAACCGGGTTCTGCGTCGGACAGAACTGAAAATAGGATAATTTTACTCATGCGTACAAAACCGAGAACCGACAGAACGAAATCAGCTCATAAAGCTTTTACAGTTCGGTAATCAAAAATATTATCAAATTTCTTTGACCTTGCTTGTTGCTTGCGCTTGAAATAATTCTTTTTTCTGTGTTTGCCGTAATGGGTTTCGGCGTTTCGTTTCGTTCACTTATTGAAGTACGTACGTGCGTCTAAGTGGTTTATATTATCGTTTTCGTTGAAAATAACCAATTTACTCCTGGACACCTAGTTTAGTTTCTTATTATAATAGTTTGTTATTAGTGTATTTTGTTAGTGTATAAGTTGGTGTAGACGTTAGGAATATGATTTAAAGACAAAAGACCTTAAACGACAATGGCGTCAACTGCCAAGGTCAAAGGAAATACTCAACGGTGTTTGATTTGGTGTTGTCAAAATAATGGTAGAATACCAGGGATTTCTTATTTTAAGTAAGTATCATTTTCTTTTAAGGATAACTGCAGCATTACATACAAAATATGGGAATAATATCTTAAAAAGGGTTTATTTACTGTCACGATGCATAAATAGCAGTGAGTTTATTCAGTTTTATCATTTTGTATTAAAAGAGTCTTCTTATAGGTAGGATGGATTTTAATTTACTTTGCTGAGGAGCTTTGATGCTCTAAACAGTTTTTTTTTAGATTCTTAAATGGGTAATTGTTCCCCATACTTGTTTCTGCTATTTTAAAAGATTTTTAAAAATTGTTTTACATACTACATATATGGGTTCAATAATATAGAAATGATCCGTTGGGGGAGCTTTAATTTTTTTTTTTTCAATATTTACCCCCTTCTTTTAAAAATTTAGGACAGAAAAGTGTAGTGAGTGACGTAAAGTACAATTTGTATGTCTTTTCTATCTGTAACGGTAAAGAAAAAATAAAAGAAGGGAGTAAAAATTGGAAAAAATGTTAAAGCTTCCCCCACGGATTATTTCTATGTTGAACCTATAGAACAGTCAGTAAAATATTTTAAAAAAAATCTATTAAAATAGCAGAAACAGGTATACGGAACAATGAGGAAGTCTCATCAATTTTTCGATAGCCCATGAAAACTAAGTGGACACGTGTTTTTTCTTTTTTTCATAAGGCGAAAAATGAGGCAGATACGCCATGAAATGTGCTTATGACGTCACAATACACATGAATTATTACGTCACACCATGCATAGTATGCATATATATACAATGCATATATACAAAACTAAAAACTGGCATAGCTCTCGTAATATTCATATTTAGTAGAAATAAAAAAATACTTATCGATTTTTTTCACTGTTGTAATAAAAAATAATCAGTTTAATTTCTCAGGAATCTTCCTAATTACTCTTAAATGTTTTAAGGTTTTCATGAGCATTTAGACATGTGTATAGTCTTAAGAATTTTTTATCTTGGTACCTACATATTTTGTATTATTGGCTTTTTCCAAATAGACTACTACTACTACCTAATGTAAGTTAATGTAAATAAAACGTTTATATCATGATGTTTTGTTTTAATAAACCTTTCTTTGCCCCAAAGTTATTTCAGCTATTTAATGCAACAAAAATTCATATTTTAATATTAAAATATATTAATTCATATATATTAAACAAAGGTGTATTTCTTGCCTACAGATTGTGGTATGTAATGTGTGAATGCAAAATACCTTAACATTACAAATCTCTTTTAAAAGTAGTACCTATTCAAGACTAACTTAAAGAGAAAGTAAAATTTAAGGCAAACGCATATAAAAAGGGTTTTATTAGGAGGTGCTTCAATTTTTTAATATTTTTGAATCAAAGAGATGATTTTAAAAAATATATATAATTGAAAATTTACAAGATTCAGTGCTACGCCTGTGTTACACCAGATTTTACAGTATAAATCATTCAAATTTTCTTGGTCATAAAATCATTTTGGGCAAACTAGTTAATATTTTTAACGAAAAAAATGCATGCCAAAAGAATGCATAAAGAATGTAAAAATTAGGTAGGTACCAAAATATTTGGTAGTATTTTTTTTGCATACCTATCAATGGTTTATTCCTTAAACATAATTATATACTTACTGTCATATTTTTACATTTTTTAATTGGTTTTTGTGTCGCCCAGGGACGAAGAAATAAATAGTTTTTATGTGTTTTTGTCTCCAAAACAAAGCAAGATTCAGAAAAAATAGCAAAAGTTGTATATTTGATCGGTTGGTCTATTCTATTTCTTTTAAAAACCAATGGCTTGCAATTTTTGTGTTAAATATATCATCTATCAACTTGCTTTTAAATTTTTGGTAATATATACAACGGCAAAAATATTTTTCCAAATTCTTAAAATCCGGACCTGTCGCTTATTCGCGGCCATGCGGTGATGAAGCACGTGGAATCGATCGATAACCTGCTAATTGAAACTGCGCAGTCTCAGAATTACCTTCTTTTGTTTACATCTGAAGGCGCATGAATCAGTATGATTTGGATCGCTTTGTGCTTATCCATATATGGAGATCGGTGGTTGGGATGTGGTTTGGTTAGTTTTGTTTGCTCTGAACGCCTTCCAAGTGAGTAAGGAGTGTTTGTGTGTGATTTTTGACTATATTAAAAAAACCGAGACTGCTTTTTAGCTTATTGATTGGGTGATCAATTACTGATCATTACATTATGAGTATGCATACTTGTAGATATGGTTAATCTTCGTCGAAGCAAAGGCGCTATCCCGGGAATCTCCTATTTTCAGTAAGTATTAATAGTATAGGTATTAGTATTATTAAGGCATATACATCTAAAATATCTCTAAATAACCCTGCAATAAGCTGTATGACGTGATTTTCTAGTAGGGTTGATATCATGATAAGAGTTTTAAGATCCTTTACAGGCCTAGGCTACTATGTGAAAATCGGCCTCTCCTATTGGTCGATCTATCTAGAAACGATCCGCCTACAAAATAACAGCTGATCAGTTAATCTCGTGTTTTTAAGAAGCGTCTAGAGATCAGGCGTAATTTTCGATGCGGCGAAACGAATCCACGTCTAAACCTCTGCCTACAAAATAACAGCGGATAAGTTAGCGAGATTTCAGTTCATAGTGCACTTGTGAATGATAGGCGCGTGATTGGCTAGCTACGTGAGATGACGCATGTCTCCGCGCTGCAACCAGTTGTTTGAAAGTCAGCAGATGGTCTAGGGGTCTGCATGGTTGGCCTTCACTTCGGCGACCCGGGTTCAAATCCAGTCGGTTTTTTTTTAAGTAAACAGTTTTTTTCTTGATTTTTGTGTTTTTCTTGGGTATTGCTTGGGTTATTAGCACTTGGTTAGTTTCCTTTCCTTGAGCCCCGAAGCGTGCAGAGGGCCATATACTTGCCAATTGCAGGTCGATAAATTGCATGCGTTCACAAGTGCACTACGAACTGAAATATCGCGATCAGTTAACCTCGTATTTTAAGAAGCGTCTATCAAGTGTAATTTTCGATGCGGCGAAACGAATCCATGTATCTACGTTCTAGCAAAACTTCTACAACGCCTCGTTGGTGTAGTAGGCAGAGTGCTTGCCTGTCATTCCTGCGCTGCGGGTTCGATTCCCGTCGGTCGCGACAGATGTTTTGTTTATTGTTTTCTAATAACTTACCTTCTTTTCTTAATTTTGTGTTAGTTTTGGTTAGCACTTGGTTAGTTATTGTTGATTGAGCCCCGTAGCGAGCGAATCGAGCGAAGGGTCATGCAAAGCCATAATAATACCTATTATGCGTTTCGCTGCATCGAAAATTACGCCTGATCTCTAGACACTGTTTTGTCTGGTATTTGCTTTTAAGGCGCCAAAAGAACCCAATGAACACATATATCTTCATCCATGGTATTTATCTATGATTTACTCAAATGATTTAGGCAATATATGGTGCAAACTTAGTTTTTCATTGAGATTTTTACCAAATAACAATGTTTGTGCAAGTGATTGATGAGAGTTGTCTTCCAAGTGAATTTAGTAATGTACTATGTACTGAAGAAGTTTTGATACAAAAATCAAAACTATTATACCAAAATAAATTTATAAGTACGGACCTGCTCACGTTCTCGAATTACAATAAGCATTGTTACAGTGCGCAAACGCAATCATCCCGAGATTTGCTAGTTTGTTTACATTTTGACGTCGTAAATTAGCCATTTCGGTGAAAGGATATTGCTTATCGATTCGTATAGATCAGTGGGTAACTGATACTTAGTGTAATTATGCCTCAAAACTGTTGTGTTCCTGGCTGTAATTGAAACTATAAAAATGGGCCTAAAGTTCATGTTTTCGGTATTCCAAAGGACGTAAGTTAACGACAAAAATGGTTATATATTTCTATGCGATAGTCATATGAGATAGAGAATTCAATCTATAATTAAGCAGAGTTTGATGAATAAGTCCTAATAGACAACATAAAACGACATACACTATTGTTTTTACGGAATTTTGGGGATTTCTTTTATTGTTAAGGTGGAATATATTCTTCAAAGAAGAGAGGTAGTTTTCTCTCTATAGGGGCGTGTTTAATATGGAAATATAAGTTAAAACGTGTGTTGGCGATAGTATTTGTTTGATTTAAATTATGAATACGGTATCCGTAAAAAGTACCAGATATCTTGTCGATACAGTCGCTCACTGTTTTCATTTGCGCCATATCATGCAGTTCTGTTATCCGAGAAAACGCCTCATAAGAAACGAATCTGGACTTTCTTTATTCAAATCATTTGCAGCAGAGCACCATAATGTAGAATGTTTTGCGGATAACTTGCGTTATGTGTTTGCCAAATCTTATCCCCTTATCCAAGGTTATTCCTTAAAACTTGGTTTGGGGTTAATAATTTGGTTTTGTACTATTAGTGGTGTAATGATCCTGTTTGTTCACTACCTGGTAAAGATCTTCAGTTCAGTCTTAGCCGCGGTTATCCATTTGCTAGCATATGGTTAGCTAATAAGTATTTTGTAACCTGGGCATGGTACGATTTGGCTATAATTACCGTAGCATTTGTATGTCGGTATGTCCTATGTCCGAGATATATAAATTGAAAAGTTGCGGCGCGAAATCAACAACACCTCTACTACTGCGGGTATTGGAGAATGCCGTGCCCTGCTTCAATGCTTGTTATGTTTGATATTTTGTTACTAGTTTTGGTTTTTGACTTAGAAGGTCCTGTCGGACAGGTATGAGGTAACGCTGGAGGTAAGGTACATTGGTAAGTGCAAATCAGCATAATATAGCTTGTACACAAGTAGATCGTGCCTCACCCTGTCTAACGGCCTCTCAATATCCACGAATAACAATGCAGTTTTATTTGTTATTAAAGCGGTCGTACATATTTTGCCGATTTTGGCTGCCAACAAGATTGTGCTCGTCTCCGGTCGGATGCCAAACTGTTCTGGTGGTAGAATATTCAATTTATCAATTTCAATGTTAATTTTAGCGAGTATGATCTTTTCCGTCGTTTTTGCCCAGATTACTAAGCAGAGATATATAGAGGTCTGCAAGATGCGATCTTTATTTGGCTTTGCGACCATAGTTATTAACGCGTGCTAGGGGAAATATTGTAGTACTATGACAGCATTTATTATAGCATGTATTGTATGAGTGCCTTGCGGTGATATATTTTCGATAATACTATAGGGTAGTCTCTATGCCTGGAACGTGTCAGGGGTTTCTTTATGAACTCCGTGCAAGAAATCGGCGAAAACGTCCGCCTCTTCGTCGTTTTTGAAATGAGGTATCCCATTTCCATCTACTAAGGCAAGTATTTGCGCATATTTTTTCCGAAGATTTCGTAATTCCATAAGAAGTTGTGCCAAGACTATTCATATATGACTAATATGACATCCATACGTCCTGTTTGTGTTTCTTAATACGTTGTTTAATTATATTAGTTAGTGTATTTGTGGTTAGTCTATCACGAGGGGTAAACCGCATCTGAAAATTTGTACACCACATTTCCATTTTTCATAATATTTCCACATATTTCCACATGAATTCCACATATTTCCACATGAATTCCATATATTTCCACATGAATTCCACATATTTCCACATGAATTCCACATATTTCCACATGAATTCCACACATTTCCACGTATTTCCATATAAATTCCACATATTTCCATATAATTTCCACATATTTCCATACATTTCCACTAATTTCCACTTTATTTCCACTTTTTCATTATTTATATGATGATTTACATTAACAAATAATATCTGGTGAAAAGTAAATCCGAGGTTAAAACAAACACATTTGCCAGACAATATTTATTTATAAAAATAGCGTAAAACGCAACATGTATATAGGCATAACTTATACCTATAAAATAACTATAAAATAATTTAGCGGGTGTTGGACTAATGAATCAAACTTCTTTATTTTTCAATTTACCGACCTTTTGAGCCGATCAAAAAGTTATCGAGTTTTTCCAGTTGAAACGTTAAATTAGCTTAATTAGATATTATTATTTATAGGGTAGATAAATAAATGTCAAAACGTAGCACAATTTAGAAAAAGAGGTTTTATTCCTTTGTCATATACATACAGGGTGTCCCAGGACTGATGGTAACAAATTAAATGGTGGATTCTGGAGATAAAGATAAGATACAAAAAATCGCTGCCGCCTTTCAGCGTTTCGAGTACGATTGGGTATATTAATTTGTGAAATGCCCTCGTAGTGCACTGCGTCGCTTGAAGTTGTTTGGTCCGACTCGATGGTAAATAAAATTTGCGTTGCTGAACAATGCGATTTTAAACAAATTGAATTTAGAGCGTGAAATTAGAATCGATGACCTTTAAATATTTACAACCTACAACGATTCAAGAACCGTGTCAATCAACGCCTTCGCACACACACCGCTCGTCGAGCGCCATAGGATCTCCCTTTAGTGTGTGTGTCACTATCATAAAAAAAAATTAGAAATTCAGCTTAATAATCGAAAGTGGATAACATTTTTATTGTTTATTATCCTGTTATTTTCATAACGGTATTTTTTTGGTTAAAAATTATACTAATATTCTAAGCAAAACATGTAAACATTAATATAAACAAATACGTACACGTTAGTTATTATTAGATTTCCTAAACAGATACTACGAGAGATAGCTAAACTATTAATCCCTAATTCTTTTAGCTGCTACCTACTTTTATAAAATATTGACCTTTGGTAGTAGTTCCTTCTGTACTTCTCCCAATGACGTCACATGCTGTTACCAGAATGTACGCGGCCTCCCTAGCAAAGCAAACGATTTTTATAGTGCCGTTGCTGCTTGTACCTACGATATCGTTGCTGTTACAGAATCAGGGCTCCAACCGGATATTTTGAACACTGAACTCTTCCCCGAATCATATGTGGTCTACTGTTCTCCGACAAATTTGCTTCTGAACAGCTGGATCCTTCGAATGTTTGCGAAGGAGCGCGACTCATTGACATTTTAGGTTGTAAGCTAACTATTAATTATTTTATATTATATATATTTATTGTTTACATACCTCCTTCTACTAACGATATTCAGGTAGAAATTTTCCTGGAGGCTCTTTCGTCAATAGATATAATGTTGAGCAAAAATGTAATAATTCTGGGAGACTTCAATATTCCTTCTTACACTACAAACCTTCCTCCCAATGCTAAACACAGACTTTTGACTGGATTCAGTGAAGTACTTAACCTTCGCCAATATAATAATACACCTAACATTAGCCACCGCTGTTGGGATCTAGTTTTTGCCAACTTTAAAACTTTCCGGCAAAAAGACGACGTACCACTTGTTAATGAAGATCCGTATCATCCATCCTTACTGATCAATTTTCAAGCGGTCCTCCCTCAGATAGGCAACTTTCCTGTAAACAATGATGATCTACCCCTTAACAATTTCAGAAAAGTCAATTTCATAGCTATTATGAGCTAATGTCGAACACTGACAGGTCGCCTGTTCTCAATGGCACAGATGTCGGTAACTCATGTCAGAGTCTTTATGAGGAGGAGGAACTCATTGACAAGGTATTCAAAACAGAAAAGGCCTATCGTGACTGTAAAACCCATAAATCTCCATTTTACCTCGCCAGATACAAATCTTTGCGCAGCTTAATTAAATCGAGCCCCGACAAGATACAGGGAATATATCCGGCATGCCGAAACAATCATAATTTCTGATCCATCAAACTTCTGGTCTTTTATTCAAAGCAAGATAGCTCAATCCCGCATTCCAGCCACTATGAAAGACACTAATCACTCTTACCACGGACACCAATGTGTCGGCGTTTTCCAACTATTTTCAAAGTGTGTACAAATATTCCCACCCTCCTGCAAAGATTGATCCGTTAATTCAGTATTCCGATAGCATCGACGTTCCGCCAATAACTACTGATGATATAGTTGTAGCAAGCAAATAACTTTAAAACAAAATCACCCCTGGCCCAGACGGCATCCCACTTCATTGTTAGAGACTGTTCCATCGTTTTGTGCGAGCCCCTGTGTTATATCTTCAATCTGATCCTGGAACTGGGTATGTTTCCTGAAACCTGGAAGGTTGCAATAGTCTGTCCCATGCATAAGAAGGGCGATCCAATAGTTATTGAGAATTATCGTCCCATATCCATGTAACTTCTCCAAAATATTCAAGATTATCCTGCACAAATTTTACCAACATCTTTGTTATCAAACTGCTTTATTACTCCTTCGTGAGACCAAGGCTGGATTATGGGTCACTTGTATGGTGTCCGCATGGTATGATCGCCACATTGATTTGTTGGAGGCTGTGCAGAGGCGATTTCTCACGTATCTTATGTTCAGAGAGGACGATATTTACCCAGACCGAGGGTTTCATCATAACCTTTTGTTGTCTAGATTCAGGAAACTGTCGCTGTCTGCACGCAGATACAATTCGCTGACATTCCTTTATACTAGTGCTGGCAAAAACCGTGAAAAGTTGAAACCGGTTATTCGGTTTTCTTAAAAACCGGTTTCGGATAAAACCGGGTATTCGAATAATAGTGAAAACCGGGTATCCGGATAACCGGTTAACCGGTTAATCGGATAACCGGTTAATCGGTTAATCGGTTAATACACAGTCATCATAGGCTAATCATAATTTATAATTTGTTCTTAAGCATATTTCCATTAGTTCAGTTTCCCTGCCGATTAGGGCACAATCATTAAATTCTAGTGAACCAAATATATTCCAGTTTTTAGTCGTTATTGAAATAAACCACAAGTTAATAATTAAATTAAAAATATTGTTTATTACAAATTACAACCGATATAAATTCTGAACAGAAAAAATATTACAATTTTTTAAAACTTAAATAAATATAAAGGTATTCTATTAAAGGTAGATATTATTTTTCAATCGCCCTCTGAAAGCATTTCCAAATATAATCACCGTCCAGTTTATATGTGGTATGTTACGAAATATGAATGGATGGGTGCTGGCATAATTTACGGCCGCTTGCAAAAACAGCCGGCATTTCGAAGGGATCAAAGGAGTGAGCGCAGGCGCAGCAGACGTACGTACAAGACAAATAATAAGCCGATTTGTTTCCTTACTGGCAAGGCATAGTAGTTCCTACTTCCAGTACTTCCTACTGTTCGTAAATTATTCGGTACCTAATAAATACCTATAGGTAGTAATCTGTATTCTGTATATTTTTTATTTTACATCATAAAGTTAATCTTCAATATGAGTGATTGCTGGAAATATTTTAAGAAGACTGAAGATAATGCCAATGTTACGTGTTTGTTGTGTAAAAAAAATTGAAATTTTCAAGTGGAACTTCTAGTATGTGGAATCATATCAAAAGTCAGCATGTACATATTGAAGCAAATTGTAAAAGTAAAAAGCAGAGGTAAGTTGACTTTTCTGCTGTTTAATTATAGGTACATTACTGTCATCAGTGTTGTATAATTTCATCGACATATTTTTTAGAAAAGTATGTTGTTTTTAATCTTTTATCCTAAATAAAATTACTACATTTCAAAACACTACACAATTTTTTATTTGAAATGAAGGCCATTCATTTACAGAACACAGATTTTTGTACGATCTTCACAAGAAACTTGTTATGAAAAAATCTGTTTTGTAAATGAATGGACTTAATGCTTGATTTGTTTACACTTTACACGTCAAATTGAAATTCAAATCACCACTAACATTCAATTAATAGCCTTATTCGGCATCCTCTATTTGTTAATTGCTCCCTTTTCGCCAAGACAGGACGCCGAATACCATGTTAGTTATTAAATATTAGTGTTATTGTTAATTTTTGAGATATAAATATAAATACGCATAAACTGTACATAATCCGGAATGAAAAAAATATGTATTTTATTTTAAACTAAATATTTCTAACCCGATTAATGGAATTAACGATTTAGAAATTTATGTGGCACAATTTACCATTTCCTTTTATCTCTATAAGATTATAAGTATGTAGATTCTACATTATCTAGAATTCTACTTAAAAGTAGTTTCTGAGCTATTAATGATATTTTTACTAGGCTTCGTCTCATCAAGACTCCTTCAGTCTCATGCGTGAAATGGTACCTCGCGCCCTTGTTACGTAAATAGTAAATAGTTTAATACCTATTAACTTATAAGGTATAATTTAGGCAGCAAAAAAAAACGTTTATGCTTCTCGAGTGTCAAGTTACCTTTTTTTACTCATGGGCATGTTACACTTGTCCACACAAAATTTCCCATTCGAAAAAAAATCACTTTACAGACTTGTTGCATAAATAACTATTTTCGATCAATATCACTCACACTAACGAGGATAGTCGATCATATATTTTGAAAACATTATTTCATTTACAGGCTATTGACTGTTGAACCAGGACCATCCCATGATCCTCAAGCCTCTAAAGAAACTGAAGACACTGAAAGGCTTTCCTGTTCTGATTCTGAATCCAATATGCCTGATATCGACAACCTAGAGAAAGACGAAGACGTCCAATCTGCATCTTCTTCAGCGGAATTATCACCTGCTGTAATATTACAACAGACTCAGATTGATCGCATATTCCTGCCAAGGAGAGCCAGGTTACAAAAACAAGAATCTACCACCGATGCAATTGTAAAATTTTTAATAAAGGACATGCTGCCTCTTTCATTTGTTGAAGGCAGAGGTTTTATTGACTTTATGAAGAAAATTTTGCCGAAATTCCGAGCCGAAACACAATTAAAAATAGAATTTCTTTTCTTTATGACGTCGAGAAACAAAAAATAATGAAAGAAGTTGAAAATTTTGAATGGGTATCATTAACGACTGACTGTTGGTCTTCACGGAATACTGACTCATTTATCACAGTGACCCTACATACCATTTCCAAGAACTGGCAACCTATAAATTACATACTTACGACTGAATATATGTCTGATCGACACACTGCCACAAATTTAAAAGACAAATTAGAAGAGATAATCAGTGAATGGAAGATATCGGGAAAGGTTAGTGCAATAGTACGTGACAATGCCGCAAACATCGTTAGTGCGGTCAAAAGAACGGCTGAAGAATGCGTTTCAGTTTCTTGCTTTGCTCATTCGCTGCAATTATGTATAAACAAGGGTCTTGAGGCTCAAAATGTACAGCAACTGATCGCCAAATGTTCTTCTATCGTGGGACATTTTGAGCACTCCAACGTAGCCAGTAATGCTCTTAAGGAAGCCCAAAATAATGCTATTCTGCCAAATCATAAGCTGTTACAGCACGTAAAAACGCGATGGAATTCCGTTTACTATATGATCGACCGAATTGTGGAACAAAGACAGGCAATTGTAAATGTTCTTCAGAATCGTAATATAACATCCAGGTCCCATGCTATTAACTTTGAATTAAAGGAATCAGACTGAGACTTGTTTGAAGCGTTAGTTTCCACTCTAAAGCCCTTTACACTATCTACAGCTATAGTTCCGAGAATTCGCCAACTATTTACAGCTAAGTTCCGAGAATTCGCCAACTATTTCAATAGTAATACCTATCGTACAATCTTTACTTCAAAATTTCTTAACTGCCAGTGACGATGACGTAAAAGAAATAACAAATTTTAAGAGAACCGTATCTGAACAGCTAAAATCTAGATTTCACTGGACAGTTAACCTTAGCGTTTGCCAAACGAAAAGAGTTGACCTTTATGACCTTGCAACTTTTTTGGACCCCCGTTATAAAAATCACGAAAGCAGTTTTGGAATAACTATTAAAGTTAAGTCTAATATTAAGCGCCTTTTGTCAGAAACCGTCACAAATATAAACGCCGAAGCTTCTGCAATAGTCCATCCATCTACTTCGCTGACAGCCATAGACTTTTTATTTCCGCCAGTGCCAGACCCAGACCCTAGTTTTTCTTTGCAGGATCCAGCAGATAAGGAAATAGACAGTTATTCAAAAGAATTCCAAATTGATAAAAAACCTGTCACCACTGGAGTGGTGGAAGACAAATGAAAAGAGATACCCATTTCTCAGCAAATTGGCCAGAAAATATCTGTCCATACCAGCAACCTCTACTCCATCAGAACGAGTTTTCTCACATGCTGGAAATACAGTAACGGCAAAAAGAAGCTGCTTAGCAGGGAAAACCGTCAATATGTTAATTTTTTTGCATAATATTATTAAAAATTAAAATTGAATTAAGCCCTTTGTTAAAGTTATATATTTAACTATTTAAATATTTACTGTTTAAGAACTGTACTTCTGTGTTACAATTTTTGTTATAAAAAAGAATTAATATTTTTATGTTAAAAATGTTAAAATAAGGATTTTATTTAGATAAAAACATATTCTGTCTGTTGGCAGAGATCTCAAAATAAAAGTATGAATAATTTTATTTTATTTTTTTATTTTTTTTTCCGTTTCAATTACAATTTTATTATTATTATTATTATTTATTATTGTAAAAAACTGCTGTAAGCAAAATATCACATATTTTATAATCCCTATACACTTCGTTCTTGGTTCAGTTTGTTGTTTCACCCGCTATCTTTAAGAATATATAATATGCCCTATATTATACCTATCTTAACATTCTTAACCTATATACAGTTTTCGAATACCAGATAATTGAGTCTTCGATATTTTCGGTATATATATTCGGTTTTCGATTAACCGGTTACCCGATATCCAAATACCCAGTTTTTACTTTACTTTCTATCTTTTTTACCATTACTTGAGAACCCGGTGGCCCAGTGCCATGTAACTAGATAACCGAATAATCGATTAATCGGTTAACCGAGAAACCGGTTATTCGGTTAATCGGTTAAACGAGAAATGGGGTAATCGGTTAACCGAGTATCCGGTTAACCGGTTTCGGTTTTTTGAAAAACCGCGGATAATCCGAAACCGGTTAACCGACTATCCGAAAAACCGTCTTCGGTTGCCAGCACTACTTTATACGCTTCTCCATGATGTGATCAAATGTCCGTTTCTTTTGAAAAGTATAGCATTTCATGTACAGCGTTTAGCAGCTAAACAACAACCCGCGTTCAGTCTGAGATTGGCGAGATCTAATATTCTATACCAGTGCCCCATTCACAACATGTGCAAAAATTTCAATCTTGTATCAAACGCCTCTCATATACATACCAGCAACTTGTCTAAGGTCCTGAAACATCTGCGTGAGGCGTCTGGTTTCGCTTCGGGTTTCCCACCTTAACTGTATCTCCGCATTCTTCATCTGTATTTCCCTTGTTTTCATTTCTTTCTTCTTTGTCACTTCATATTTTGGCTTATTTTGTTTTTTTAGTTTCCTAACTTACTTTGCGTTATTCGTAAAGTTCTTGATCGGCTTCGTTCCTCTCAAGGTTCCTCTACATTCCTTATATTTAGTCTTAGTTTAATTTGCTAGTTTATTTTAATTATAACTATTATTTATTTTATATTTTATTATTTTTCTTTGTATAAGAATATTTTTTGTGAATTACTTGCTCTTAATTTGTATGTGAATTTCCTGTAATTGGGCGTTTGCCTGTTGGAAATGAAGAGCTCATTATTATTATTATTACCATTGGAATTTTTTTTCCGAATATAGCTTCTTGTATTTAAAAATTATGGTTGATTGAGCATTGGATAGTGGGCAATTATCGATTATCAGGATCAAGCAAAAATTATGATAGATTCCGATAATCATCGGACATTTGGCAACACTGTTTAGGACATCGAACAGGGAGTTGCAACATTGCGACATGTGTCTTGTGAATTATGCATAGTTATTGCGCATGCTCATATTAGATAATTGTACAAGAAATACCATAAAATACCACTCAAAATACCAATAATACCAATACCAATAATAACCGACAAAATACCATATAATACCAAATATTACTAGATAATACCAAATATTACCAAATATTACCAGATAATACCAAATATTACCAAAAATTACCGAAATAATTCCAAAAATACCAAGCCAGTGTACACCAAAATACCATCAGCGGTTGGCCCCTCGATGTAGGTAGTCACAAATTTAAGAAATCTACTTTTGGAATGATCCATAGGCTTCCAATAATTTCCACGTATTTCCACATAATGTCCATTAATTTCCACCTAAATTCCACATGAATTCCACTAATTTCCACCTAAATTCCACATATTTCCACTAATTTCCACCTAAATTCCACATATTTCCACTAATTTCCACCTAAATTCCACACATTTCCACTAATTTCCACCTAAATTCCACATATTTCCACACATTTCCACTTTCATTTCCACTAATTTCCACTTGTTTGTACACTACATTTCCACTGCGGTTTACCCCTCGGTCTATCAATTATAGCACGTTGTCTTTGCCAGCTTCTCCTGACTCGGTTTTTGTTATAAATCAGGTAGTGAGTATGGCTTTTAATTTTCGGAGAAAGTGCATCGCGCACTGTTTGCATATTCCTCGTCAGAGTCTGGCTTCCCATTCCAGTATTTCAATAGACTCAGTCTGTCAAAAAATACTAGTTACTTCGTTAAATTTCTAGGTTACTGATCCGTCCAGTAAAGGCCACTACTTTGAACTCCGATTAGTACGTAACTGCTAAATTAATCAGTATTTGGAATATCACACATTTATTAATGTCATGCTGACATTCGCACATTCAAAATACTGACTAACTTAAAGAGTGTTTAAAGTGACTAATATATCATCAAAGTAATGGCTCCTAACCTAACGACGATTCATGCAGATCACTCGATAAATCTAAGTGGTATTTAGGGGCAAATTGCGCGTGTGCAGGAGAAGCCATTATATCACTAAGAAAGAAAGTAGTATTTGTGCTTAAATCTCACCGGAAACCGGCAGGAAGACATATATTGAAATAAGGTGTGTGATTTATCTACTCGTTGAATAACCGCTAATTCTATATCATCTTTCGATTTATTAAACAATTATAAAGTCTATTACCGATAGTAAGGACACTGATTTCCGACTAGTTAGAGGGCATTTTCTTATGACTAAACTGCACACTGTATCAAATTATCCCATTTTTGTGCGTGTTTTCGCACGAACTCTGTTCTTCATCTATATAAATGACTCGCTGACCGAAACGAATAATCCTGTTTACAGTTTTGCAGATGACAGTACCCTTGTCTCCTACTTCAGATCAGAAAAACCTTTACCAGCGACTGAGACTTATCACCGCAGACAGGAGCAGATTACAGCAATTAATCAAAACCTGGAGAAAGTTCAAACTTGGGGCGACAGAAATTTGGTCCAGTTCAATGCAGCAAAGACAGAAACAGCCATGTTTACCCAGAGGGCCAATACGGCGAGCCCTGATATCAATCATTATGGCAGGATCGACCATTCCTTCATCCTCGTCAATCGAGACTGCTGGGTGTCTCGATCAACCGCAATATGTCCTGACATGACCACGTTGCTAACATCGCAAAGTCAGCCTCCCAGAAGCTTGGTGCGCTATTTCGCAACAAAAACTGTATACACGGCAGCAGTTACTCTTGCTCTACAAAGCGCAAATAAGATTGTGCTTAGAATATTGCTCACACATCTGGGGTGCCGCGCCAAAGCACACCCTAAAGCTGCTGGGGGAATCTGGAATCTGGAGCACCGCAGACCTGTGGCCGAGATGTCCCTGTTTTATAGATACTTTCACGGCAGATGCTCCCAGGATTTGGCCCGCCTCATCCCGCCCCTGGCAACTCCTGACAGACAGTCACGACAGACGGCAAGAGCGCACCAGTTCGTCGTGCAACTGAAAACACCTAGAACATCGCGTTACAAGAACTCTTTTGTCTGGCGCACTGCATCACTGTGGAACTCACTCTCAGGACATCTGTTTCCTCCTAATTACAACATACAACTAATCAAGAAATTAACATCTTCGCACACAAACCGCTCGTCGAGCGCCATAGGATATCCCTTTAGTGTGTGTACCACTGCCATAAAAAAACAATTATCCCACAAAAAATATTTTTAACTGTAACATATTGGTAAAATTCGAGATTAAATTAACATTGGTAATCTATACTATCCAAAACTTTTGGAAAAAAAACTACAAATTAACCAAATATGGGGATTTGGTATATTAAAAGTACTTATGCCGAGTCTAGACCAAACCGACAAAAAAGCAACTTGTTTTCTAACATTTCGATAACAAATTGAAAAAATTTAAGCAAAATTCATGCCTTTATTTTACATTGTTTGCGTTTTCGGCCACTTTTAACCTTTCCGTTGGCAATCGGTAAAGATGAAAGATTTTAGTTTCTGGAACGCCAGGGCCGAGGAAAATAGCAAAAACTTATTCAATTATGTAAAGTACATTGTGGTTAGACGTAGGACACTGCGCTATAACAGAGTCGACGCACTTACTCTAACTCAAAAGTCTTATTTTACATTACTTATTTGAAAGAAAAATTAAACCAACTGCCATGTTAATACATGCACTTACTTGAGCACGACAGCGCCACATAGCAGCGTTGGTTAGGCCAAATTTTCTACCACCATCCCCAGATTATATTTCAAAAATCCCTACTCGTTCGTGGCCCCAAAGCCCAAGAGCTATGCACTACGCGCTGTGAGCGAAAAAAGACACGATCATTATGAAAATATTTTATTTTCGCCATTAAAAATAATACAAATAATAAAAATAAACTAACATTAGTTAAAAATACACCTTTGATATGGTTTTTATGGTTATATATTTTATTGTTTAGTTTTTTAATCAAGACTTCATCAATAATAAAACCAGGGCCGTAAATAAGGGTGGGGTTTAGGGGGTTAGAACCCTCATGGCTCCAACAAATGCTTGCCTCTGGAGGCCCTGCGGGACCTTTTAATCTGATTCGCTACAGATTTTCTTCCTACCTACCTAACCCAACAATTTTGATTTTTCATCAATGTTTTAGTATGTAGGATGCCAGACAAAGTTTCTGTTGAAAGCTTGTTAATGGTTGGAAAATTTCTTTGAACGGTGGCGCTTGAATGTGACAAACACATGGTATCAAATATAAATTTACAGAGCGTGAAAAACACAACGAATTCATCAGCATATTGCATTTCTGAAATGTTTGTCCGACATTCTGATATATTAAGATTGCTTAATTCATTCATATCGATATTTCATAATTGTCGCCATTTTCGATCCAAATCGTTTAGTTTGTTCGCTGGAACCAGATTTGAGAAATGCATGAAACGCAATTGTGTTATGCTTCTTGGAAATCACCTTTTCAGGACTTATTAGGTCTGTTCTAGCAGCGATTTCAAACGGTTTCAAACCGTCCGGAGTTTGCGCATAACGATATAAGCGTCGCTTATATGGCTATACGCAAACTCCGTACGGTTTGAAACCGTTTGAAATCGCTGCTAGAACAAACCTAATATTGACATTTTTTTTAAAAGATAACTGCACCGCAATGCCCCAAATATGAAATCTGCTATTTCTTTATATAATGCAATAATTCCAAATAGATGGAAGAGTCTATTATGCTATGGAACCGCCTCCTTATTGTCAAGAAAGTTATATACAAGAAAAATCGTAAAATTTGATTGTGGAAAGTAATGTTTTAATTATTTCTCAACATTTATTAAAGTAAAATAAAATATATCTTTTTATTTAATCGGACAAAATCGTGTTTGCTAAATGGTCCCTAGATTTTCGAACAGCCGTATCGAAAATCGCTAGATTCGGGATAAATACCTAGACATAGACCCGGAAACGCTGCCACATAGTGTACAACGAGGTGTACAATAGCGATGCACGATACGATACGATTACGATTTTTTAGAGTATCGATACTTTTTCCATTGTGTATCGATATCTTTAATGCGATATATTTCAAGTATCGAAACTTTTTTGTGGTGTATCGATACCATACGATCCGGGTTCAATTCGAATTTGTTTTATTATTTTGCTTAGATAATATTATCTAGTATCTATTAGCGTTAACCTTTTTTCCACATCTTGTAGGCAAACTCACTGAATTATAGTAAAATGTTGTTCTTGCGCGAAAGCCAGCGAAATATTAAGCAGAGCTGTACAGCAAGGGAGGGTTTACCCGTGACGGACTGTTTTTTTTTTCCATTTATCAGGCACTCCAGTTATTTACTTCTAATTTAGGACATGCATAAACCACATGGGAATACAGGTTACTGTACCTACTTGCAGTTAGATGATAGTGATGACATGATTGTCACGTATTTGCATTATAAGATCCTTTACACAAATAGTGCACTATATAAAAATCGTGCTTTCCCATTGGTCGATCCGCATGGCCCTCCGCTCGCTTCGCTCGCTACGGGGGCTCAAGAAAAGGAAACTAACCAGGTGCTAACCCAATCTAACCCAAGACACATCCAAAATCAAGAAAAAAAGCTGTTTAGAAACATCTTTAAAAAAAATAAAAAAAAACAATGGGGTTCGAACCAGCGTTTTCCAGGTGAGACCCAACGATCTAAACCTCTACACCACTAGAGCTCTTGATATAAATTGATTGCATCACGCAGACATATCGTAATACGAGATGGATCGACCAATAGGAGAGGTCGATTTTTACATAGTGCACTATTTGTGTAAAGGATCTTTAAATGCCACGTATTTTACGCAAAGGATATTCGGAAAATTACAATTTTTATATTTTATATTACAAAAATCGAGAAGAAAGGGTCTAGCAATTTATTTATTTTATGCATTTTAAGGTGTGTGTTTAGTTTTCAATAAAACAAAACCTGTTTTGAAAAATAAATGAAGTATATAAATTTATGTTATTCGTTAAAATCATTTGGTCTATAGCAGTAACGCACCGTATTTAATAATATTTATAAAAGCAGAAAATCCGGATCGAAAATGTATCGATATATCAGGTATCGATCTTTTCCGTGACGATTTTACGGTATCGATAGTTCTCGTCACGATCCGGATCGAAAAAAATATCCATAAGTTTCAGTGGATCCGTTGAATAGTGCATTCCTAGTGCACAATGACTCTGGCAGTAAAAATATCAGTGTGAACTTTAAACTTTAAACAATAAAAAGGAAATTGAAACGTCAACAAACAAAACTACAGAGTGCAAATGTTTGCACCCTGTAGTACTGTTGAAATTTTGTTCTCCCCAGTGTGGACAGATGTTACCGAAAACTTGGGATTTTGTTGCGTTTTTATTTTGTTGTTGCCCTGGTGTGGACCTACCATTAAGTACCTTTTGAAATAATAAAAAATTGCCTTGTTAAATAGTAAAATTCAGAAATGTTAAGCAAAGACTTCAAACAATAAAATGAATACCTACTTTAAAGGTCCAGCATTTACGTTTAAACGATATTTAAAAACCTTTCTATGCGCTTATTGCGGAATTCTAAAAACAAAACGGCGTAATGAAAATAGCATAGGTATAAAAAACCGAAAATAGGTAGAATTTTCCAGTATTCAAATTTCTGCCGTACATTCCTTATAATAACATATATTACCGTCTGCAACTTAATTTCTACAAAATAGCAATTTTCAATCTGATACCAGAATTGTACAGCGCGCTTTTTCACCAGCTCAGCCGCATAAAAACGGGCCTAATAACCAACTCCGAGCGCTGCAAAACCTACAATTTTGAATTTACTAGTAATTCCCCTGCTTTTTATTAATATAATTTAACCTACCACTGCCCTTAGGCTGCATACTGCAAACATATTATTTACAATTTTACCGATTTAATCAATAAAATTGTTTGATGTCCTAAAGTTGAACAGAAGAAAAAAGCCCAATATGCCGCCAAATATTTCAACCGTACGACACTGATCGTAGTATGATAGATCATTGATAGCCCTAGCGACCCTTAGCACTGATCAAATAATATCCTTGATAATATCAAATAATGTTGTTAATGGGTTACCAAAGTCGAAACAGTCAAGTCAAAAAAATTCTCATTCTAATCAGCCCCCGAAGGCCGCAGTCTCTTTGGGCTGTTATTAAATGAAAATTAAAAAAAAAACACACACGACGTCGATTCTAATAGCCCAAACTGGTAAAAATCGATATTTGAAAGGGAGCGTTCCTTCTGCTAGACGATCAGCCTGTGTTTATAATACTTGTACTAGACGATAGATGGCACCAGCTGTGCTGAATACTGAATTAAATCGAACAGCAGAATGGTAAAAAGGAACAAGTTTATTTTGTTTTTAACTTTTACTTATTATTTACCTAGATATATTTGCATATACGTTCGATAAATGCATATTTGATTTACGAACATACTTATTCAAATAAAATTTAGCTACATACCTAGTTATTTGAAATTGAACAAGGTTGCTTCTAACCTATTTGGTACACGGCGTTAGAATTTAAGGTATTTCGACACAATTACCTGCAGTGCGTGCATTATTCTGAAAATAACTACTTATTGCTAAAATATTACTTACTTTTAGGGTATTTTGAGCACTCTAAACCGGTGAATTTAAAACACACGTTTATTCAAACAAAACAACACAGCTGAGAATCTGAAATTTGAGAGGTTAGGTGACAGATGGATGTAATGATGTACACAACGTATCGACATGTCGAATCGACGTTATTTTCTTGAGGCGATATATCGAATTATAGAGATTAAAGCTGGATATTTATCGATGTAACGTAACCTTAACGCAGCCGTCAAAGATAAACCGTTTAT